>CABFVZ010005000.1:18334-32717 GCA_902151445.1 Timema monikensis
GGGGGGGGGGGGGGGGGGGGGGGGGCATACGAGCCGCCGCCTCCTGGCGCTAAGTGAGCGCGGAGCGAACAAGAAGCGAGATCCATTTAGCCCCTGGCATTTCAATATTCGTTAATATGTTAAGACTTGTGCGCTCAGAGAGCAGCAAGAAGGAAAGAGACGGGACGGAGTCGGCGACACCTGCCAAGCCGGGCTAATTGAACCGACAGAAATCACTTCAAGTTGGGCAAACTAAAATGAACAAGAGCCCTGCTTGGGAAAACGTTGCGAATATTATATTCGTGGAGTGGATAGCCCGGTCAAATACCGTTTGGACACATTTCTCTCCTACAATAGGCCCCCGAGTTAAAATAGTGTTAAGTGATTAATCCAAAATCATTGGACAAGGACAAGGACAGTAGTTAAATTTAACAATGTTTGGCAAAATAAATTTTATAATACTGTCATAAATGACCCAATAATAAGGAAAAATAAGCTATAACCATTTAAATCGCTCTAATGGATTTGTATTTAGTTGTGTTTTCATTAGAAGACTAATTCGACTAATTTAATATCATCAATAATATTTAGAAATTTTTTTCTAGCCAAATTTCTTGTAGTTTACTGTGACAAAAAAAGAATAGATTTTCTTTCTTTCTTTTAGGTTAGCTGGATGAGAAACTATTTTGTAGCGGGCCAACATCCAATTTTTTTAAATTATACTTTTTTTTAGCACAGCGTTTTTTACCCGTTCGGAATGTACGCATATGTACTAACTACTCCTAATGGTTTTAGGGATGAGTAATGTTATATTTATAGGAAGTGTAGCCACATTTGCGTGGAGGGAGAGTGGAACACCATTTTTATAAAACCGGCCGACCAAGATTCGAACCTCCATCTCCCTGTCATCGGCAGTTTAATCGACTGCGAGAGTAGCACCCTAGACCATGCGGCCACTAAAGAGGGTTAACATTATACTTAATTAATGTTTTGATACATCTGTATAAGGAAATATCTTCGTGTAGTTCCAATATTATGTGTGACGTTTACCATTTCAAATTAAATAATTATTAATATACATTATATAGTAATACTAAAGTATCTATCTACTTTATTATCAGTAGTTGAACCCCAAAAGATTATTACGATGTTATTATTCTTTAGTACTATTTTGCGCCTTAAGAGTCTAAACTTTAAAGAGTTGTTGATCATAAAATTGCTGCAAATTATATAACAAATTACAAATTCATTTATAAAAATAGTTATCTTAAAAAGTGGGGATTATTTTATAATGGTATTTGAAAATTCCCATTCATTAGTAGAGTTTTCCTAACGTTATTAATTTGCTATACGCAATGATTTTTATGAGAAATAAACAAATTACTCTAGTGACCATTCACATAGGTTGACGTAGACATAACAAAATTTATTGCTACTTTTAGCGTGTTTGGGACACTCACTAAATGTCCGCTTATAATTAAATATTAGCTATTGGTAAAAGGCCTAGCCTTCAACTTGTCCAAATATATTTTGCTAATTAGTTGTGATAAACACGGAATGAAAATACAATGTACTACAAAAATATAACTATGCAAAATAGTAAAATATACTCTTTTATTAATACGAAATTCCCCATTGTTTTACAAGAGGAATTTCCCTTTTTTTAGACACTGTATAGAGTAGGTGGTAAATATGAATACATTTAATTATTAATAAAAGTGACTTCTGTGAAGTCGTGTCACCGATGTTTAAAGCAGGTTGAGTTGACCTTGATGGAGAGATGTAATGTTTATGCAACCGTTTTAGGGAGGGTTGTTATTGAGCTATGTGTTTGAATAAGTGTGTTTAGTTATTCAGTTTATTTTATATTTGATAAAAATGCTATTATTGAAATATTACAGTTAAATTTGCATTTTTTCAAGATTTTTTGTTTCGCCGCGTCTTACTACCTGTTCGGGTTATACACATGTATGATAATTACTCTAACGGAGTAGGGATGAGTAAGGAAGCGTTTTAAAGATAATCTACCCCAAATTCGCATTTAAGTAGAGTGGGGAACCATTTAGGAAAAATCACCCTCGATAAATCTACACAAGATTCGAACCTCGATCATCTCGTCACTAGCAGGCCAGTCTAAGTGAAGAGTGACGTCTTATACCATTCATCCACCGAAGCGGGTGATTATCAAGGGTTTCAGTTGTTTCTTTCTAGTTTTATTGTGAAATTCTCTTGTTTTTACCAGACACTAATATCTCCCTTTATTTTACCGATTCAACCAGTACCGGTGTGTCGACCCTAAAAATATAATTGTTTTAATAAATATAAGTTAATTCTAGTCCTTCCCAATATATACAAACCGCCTATTAACTTTACCTATGAGTTTATAAATGAACAGTCACACCCTAAGCGAGCAAAGTTTCCCCTGGGCTGTATTCTCGAGTAGTGTGTGTAGCCTATAGGCCGCTCCCACGTGATCGCCTGCGCTCCAGAAAACGTTCCCCTCCATTTCCTAGACAAGATTCGGATCGTTACTAATTTGCTCGAATTGCACAAAAGAACCGGGAGGCGATTAGCGAGGGCTTTCACTTAATCTGGGGAAGATAGATAAATAGAGAAAGGAGTAGACAAGTTGGAAGAAAGAGGAGATAAGAGGTGGAAAGTTAAGAGATAATGGGGATCAGGAGGAAATTGTACAAGAGAAAAGGGGCAGAGAAAGAGAGAGAAAGGAAAAGATGTAATATTGAAAGGAGAGTTTGAAGGAAGATGATAGAAAACATGACACAAAAAAGGATGACACAGAGAAAAGAGAAGTACGTGGAGAGGAATAAAAATAATATATACATAATTGAGAATGGGTTGGAGAAATGAAAGATAGGTAAAGAAGTAACGAATGAGACTAAATTGAAAGGAAAGTTTGAAAGAAGATTATAGAAACATGAACAAATATATGGTACCACACAATCGCACAAACTTTCTCATATTGTGTATCATACATAGCTCGAAATACATTTTTAATTTTTTTTTTCAGAAATTTCCCCTAAATAAGTTTTCTCATAAAAATAACACAATCTTGTTAATCACATACATACTATTTATATATACATTTTAAACCAAATTGTTCAAATATATTTAACCAATTTAAAATTTTCAAAAATTAGTTATTTATAAACTACCTTAAGAATATTTGTTTTCATATTTATCATGAAAAACTACTTCCAGATACTCATTTTGAACTCAATAACAAAGGCCAATTTTGAGCAAATCGTTGAAGCAATTTTTTAAAATAAAATTTACAAAAACCAGTGAAATACTGTAAAGTGATTTTTCAGGTAAGCACATATGTATATTTATTTATAATGTAAAAAGCTTTGCAGATACCAATTTTGAACTAAATCGCAAGCATGTTTTTTTAATATTCAAATTAAAAAAACTAATTATAAGTAAGCAGACAAATTTCCCCCCAAAATACAAATATACAGTTTTATTTTTGTCATGTCAAATAATACCCAGATATGCATTTTAAACAAAATCATTAGCACCTTTTTCAAAATGTTTCACTTTTCGAAAATCCCTTATCAGTAAACTATCCTTTAACGATCCCCCCCCCCCTCACTCAAAAACCAAGTATACAGGGTTATTTCGGAGGTCCACCATTCCCAATATATATCCATTCCAAGCAAACAGGAACAGACAGACTGACAGATAAACATGGTCTCGAAGTCGAAAATTTTCACGAATAATATCAGAAAGTAAAAACCTATTTTTTTTAAGAAATCAGCCATCAATGAGTAAACTACTATTAAATGAATGTTTATATGAAATACAAATAAATACTATCATTTATATTTAAAAAAACTTACCAGATAGTCCGCCCATTTTGAACCAAATTGTTTAGGCCATTATTTAGATAATTAATTTTTTTTTAATCGGTCATCAGTGAACTAACTACCTATACAATAATTTTCACCCAAAAACCAGTATAACTACAGTGTTATTTTTCATGTCAAATAACCCAAAGACATCATTTGAAATCAAATCATTGGAGCCGTTTTAAGATATATTAAACTTATTAAAAAACAGTCATTTGTAAACTTCCCATAAACGAAGTGTTATTCAAAAAACCAATATACAGTGCAATTTGTCATGTCAAATCCTCCAAAGATACCCATTTGGAACCAAATCATTAGAGCCATTTTAAAAATATTTAACATTTTTGGAAAAACAGTTATCAGTAACTACCCATAAACGAGTTTTTATCCCCCAAACAAGTATACAGTATTGTCATACACCATGAACCCAAGATAAACATTTTAAACAAAATAGCTAAGGCAATTTTCAAAAACCTTTAAATTTTCAAAAATTGTTTACGAGTACGTTACACTTCAAGGAAATTTTGCCCAAAAACTAATGATACATGCTATTTGTTATTTCAAACAAATTCGAGATATACATTTTAAACAAAATCGTAAAAGCCATTTTCTAATAATTTAAATTTAAAAAAATCACTCATTAATAAACTGCCCTTAATTTGGGGACTAAGGTTAGTCATATAAAATCAAAATATCATGTTTGAACCAAATCCCTATAACAATTTTAAATCCATCGTTGTTATAAAATTTACTTTTTGGGGTTCGGGTTAACATAAAACGTAAAAATTCATCATTATCTTTAAATATATTTGTTTCACTATTACAATACTTTTTCTCTGTATGGAAAAATAAAAAATAAGAACGAAACCGATAGGAAGCACGTGGAATGAAATATAAATGATAGTGGGTAGGAGAAAGTAAAGAAAAGTATAAAAGTAAATAATGAAACAAGATTGTGTGCAGTTTAAGTGCACGCCACAACGAGAAAGGACTTAAACTTGGACCTCAGGAGTTCGGTCGTCTCGGGGATTATGGAGAAATGAGACAAGTGCTTCCTCCCCGGAGGGTTTAAAGGGGCACGGGGTCACAGGACGGGAGCAAATTAACAGGGTAATTACGGTAAGTACTGGAGCTGTTATATTATTAACATGGGGACCACCGTAATCACACCGACTATAGCGCAGCAATTAAACATTCAAATGGAAAACTACACATTTCCTTTCCAAAATAATATGATCAATTTAGTCACCCCAACGTTGGTTGACGAATACATTTTTCTTTATAGTAGCACTAAAATAATTTACATTATCTAGATAACTGAATTATGATAATCAATAATGTGTGTGAAATCAAATGTTCAATCAATAGTACAAAACCTTCTTCGGTGGCCGTATGGTTTAAGGTGTCACACTCACAATATACTAGACTGCCAATGACAGTGTAGCACAATCTGGAGTACTGAGGTAAATAGTTTTTCATTCTCTCCCCAAGTAAATTCGGGTACACCCTTTCTTCTAAATTCAACTTTCCTCATTCCTAACACATTAGTGTAATTAGTAAATATGCGTATAACCTGGACAAGACACAGTAGAAAGTATTTATTTGTAAAGTGAGAAAAATTGTTTGACACATTTATAGAAATTGTGTCCAAAAGATTAATTAATTAGAAAATAAAGTTAAATATAATCATAAAACGTATAAAAATAAAGTTAAATATAATAAAACGTAAGATAGGATATATTATTAATTTGGTCAATGTTTTTGTGTGTGTATAAAAATGAATATTAAATGAGATTTGACCATAGTAAGTGAGTTGGAGGCAGGGTAAAGAGGCGGGAAGGTTGTAAGCGGAAAATAAGCCACTAGAAGGATTTGTATATAGTCAATGTATATTTAGATAGCATTATATAAATTATAAATGATTGAACGAAGCGAGGTTCTTTTTTAACTGAGCACTTGGAAATTCGTCTGTATTTTTGTCTGAAGCTTTGTTACGCGATTACTGTCACATGAGTGGACTAATTTTAACAAAATTTGGTATGCACATTCTTTGATCCTAGTCCGAACAACGTATGTACAGGGTTTTTCGATTTTATCATACGTTTCAATATGTCAGCCACTCAAAAGGCTTTTTATTAATAATGATTTGAATTTGTAATTTTAAACAACCGCAAGAGTACCTGAGGTATATCTATTTGTTTTATATATATTGCGAGAGTGACGTCTTAAACTGTGTGAACAACAATAGTTATATATGAATATAATGTACTTTTGAATATAGTATTAACTGTTTTATGTCTAACTTTGTCACCAAGGGAAAATATCCAAGACTACTGTTCTCAGAACTAATAGTATAATCTGATCCAATACAACTGACTGATCCAACAATTTCAAATTCAAATGTGTGGATTTCCCAAACTAAATTGTGGCAATTTTTATCTGTCAAAATCACAGAAACGTTGAAAAATAAAACTTCAGTGTAACCGGATCCGAGCCGTCCTTTGAACGAAGAGTTAAAATGTCAATACACTGTTTAAAGTTATAAGTTGATTATATTCGTGCTTTGCTCATAACTGAATCTGTGAAGAATAACTGTGCAAGTTAAGAAGCGTTGCTCTTGTGATGAACTCGTGAGTTCTAGGGTTTAATTAAAGATGCGGGAACTGAATAGTCACGAGTTATTGGTACAATGGCAGTGTGTGGTAAAATCTCGTGTTTCGTGCAAGGTCACTTCTCTGGGGCGAAGTTAATTTAAATGAAGGTTTGTTGGTAATTTCAGGTGGATAATGAAGAAAGGTAGGCTCAGGGATGGCTGAAGATAATTACTGGAGCAAGAGTTGCACTTAACCCCACTTACCAGGTCCTCAAGAACGGAGGGTTTGGGGCACGAAACATCCCCTTACACCCAACAGTTCTTCATCCTATAATGGCATTTCCATTACCTCTGAAAATTACTTTTATACCCGATTAACATCCTAAGTTTGTATGAGAAGGCAGTTTTGAAAGCTCTGTACAGTCTCATAAAATTATTAATCAACCTTTTTACTAAATACAAAACTTATAGTTACTATTTTCTGAATACAGGGGCGTCGCGATGGCCACAGAGAGAAAAGCTGTGGTCATAATCTACAAAATGTTGGAAACAACTGTAATAAAGTCATTTAAATTTTTTAATCTAAAATACACGATTTGAACAATATCTGCAAATCTAAATAAATATATGTAAGCTCTGGATATTTAGCTCAGATGCAGGTAAACTGAAATAAATAATATTTAAAATTACACTGAAAAAGCCTTGTAGCTTTAGAAATCCAGTATGAACAAATAAACAAGGCTGTCACCGGGGGAGAGGAAGGTTTTGGGGGCTCAAACTACCCCCTAAATTTTATGAACAAAATGGCTTTATACATGGTTCAAACCATATAGAAATTAAGATACAAATTAGGGGACTGTGTTACCATAAAAAGCACTTTAGAGAGCTTCTAGAGGTGTTTAATATTTATAATTTTTTCTCGCCTTCGGCAATTGGGAAATGTGACCACCGAACCCCTCCTGAAATTATTGGCTGGCTACGGCCTTGCAAATAAATAAATACATTTAAAAATACAGCTAACTAAAAGCTCAGTTTAAGGTTTAATTATCACCACAAACTAAAAAAAAAAGTGCGCCTCCTCCTGGTCCCACTTCCCTCCCCCCTTCCCCGTTCTTAACATTGCCCTTCTTGTACTCTCCTTTGCTACTTGGGAATTATCTAATTTCGAAATGCTAAAGTCGGGAAAAACACTGGTTCACTCCCCCAAAATATATTTCGTACAACGCCCCTGACTGGGTAGATAGTTAAGATTATTTTTTCTTGACAAAAGTATAGCTGAATATTTTACATCAAGCTTTAATTTATGTTCGTTTTTTAAAGCTAAAATCAGCTTTATAGCTTATGAAAATACAAGCAACACTAATTTGACATTGTTTTTAATATATAATATTTATATAATAAGAAATTCGATATGGACGAAACTAACTTTGGTGGCCAAATAGTTTAAGGCATCACCCTCACAGTAAACTAAATTGAAAATGAAGGGGAGATCGAGGTTTGAATCCTTGTCGGGTGTGCTGAGGGTAGTTCCCCTTAAATTGTTTTCTCTCACCAAGAAAATATGAGTATATTTCTTCTATAATTAAACCTTCTTAATCCCTTGCACATTAGCGTAGTTATTATATTTATATATATCTTAAAGGGGTAGTATGACGCTGTGCTAAAATTAAATTGAATTGTATGAATATAATGCCTTACTTGCGCCCTTTGTGATACTTTGTGATAATATGTTGGAGTATTGGCTAAAGTGAAATATACCTAGCCCACAGACAGTAAGAAACAGACTCTAGTGTCGCTGCTGGGTGATGATAGGACTAACAGCAGCGATCCTAGTGGTGAAGGACTCAAGCTGCCAAAAGGAGCGCAACCATTTTACCCTTGGGGTTGAGTGTCTGGGTATATTATTTGTCTGTGACCTTGTCTAACGGATAATATACCTGACTCAGAACCAGTAGTCTCGGGTTTGATTTTAAACATTCAGCGTGGATGATAGTTTTTCCAAACTGTAATTTCCGATATTTTATCTAGATGAATATTGGTGCAGTTCTTTAGAATTATCCTTTATTATGTTATTTCAAAAGATAGTTTAGGATTTCGATAAAAAGTGACTTACTGGTACAAGAACGTTCAAATAAAGAATGAAAAACTATGGGGTAAATATTTTACAGAATCAATATAATGTAAACCTTGGTATTAACATTTTACAGAATGTAGATTCTATGAAAGTAAAAAGAGAAAAACCGCAACATCTTTGTGAGAGAAATTATGTGCACTCTGGCATATCCTACGAATGTTCAGTTTTCAAGAAATGTGTGAGCCTACAAAGAGCAACCTTTTTTGTTGGCATCACATGAAACGTAGGGATTGGCTATTCTATTCCTTTTATAGAGGATTACAAAAGAATGAGTTGGAAGAAAAGTGTTCTCTGTTTCACGTCCCCCCAACTTGATTATCTTCATTCTTCTTTCCCTGTGGTCCGCGTGTTTCTTTGAGCTCGTTACACTCACACATGTCTTTGTTATCAACCCCCCTACCCCCAAACGTACTGCAACCTCAGGGCAACACAACCCTGAAAACACGCGGGTTGGATAGAAAGAGCCTAGTATGTCTAGTTCAGATTCCTTAAGATACGTCATAAGGGGGTAGCAGCAGGCAGGTATATGTGGCTCAGATCTCGAGCTGATAAGAAGACTACTAACCAAAGTAGCCACAATTTTCTTAATATAGAATTTCATGGGTTTTCCAGAAAAAATGCTAATTTTTTTCTAACCAACTGAGACTAAATATAGGAAAACCAAATTTATTTTTCATTCAAACTTAAAAAAAGATTAATGTGAATTAATGTAATTGGTATTTAAAATGGGGCTGTTTGGGTTTGATGAGGAAATTTAAGGTGTTCATAAATTATTCACCCTATTATAGGCCTTAATAAATAAGTTATCTTATGAAAGCTAGCTTAAAACTTGTTACCGTTATTTACGAAGTCAAGAAAGAGTGTTGTAAGTTGTGTTATTAATTACCATACTCAGTTTGAATATAGAGCCTAAAATAATATATGTATTAAGGTTTGTATTGTTCAATTAGCTTTTTCTTCTATACTAAGGCCTACTATATAATTCTTGCAGTTAAATGTCACGAATTCACAACTATTCCAGTATTTTTAATTGGTTTTTTCCGGAGTTCTGTGTGTTTTCACAGTGTTTTTCCACAGACAATAAAGTTCACCTGGTTCCCGGCTCTCCCGGATTTTCAGATGCAAGACAACCTTGAAAACACAAATACATATACTACTTATTTTTGTGCTCTTAAGTACTAGTACTAGCATCCCCCAGAAAAAAGACAAGTACACCCCTGTACAGCCCCGTTACCACTTTCCCGATTGAATCCCAGTCTCCCAAAGTAGAATCAGGTGAACTATCTGTGAGGTCAATCCTGTCCGTACCTACCCAACATGTTCAGAGTCTAATGAAAGTGAGTAAACAGTTGCATGCGCAATAACTTCACATGACAGGCGCATTGATTTGGACGAAGTTCTCCAACATCGTCACTCTCACAATACCCGGTTGGGTGTACTTGGGTGATTTTTCCTAAATTATCTCCCACTCTCTCTTTCCACGCGGGTAGATTCCCTCTAAATTCAACCTTTCCCACCCATAACCCATTAGCGTAATTAATACATAACCGTCTAATCCAAACAGGTAGTAAGACGCGGCGCTAAATAATAATAATAATAATAATAATAATAATAATAATAATAATAATCAATGTTTGGAGTAAATACTATGTCCAGGAATGGAGATAATCCTTTTGTTGATGTTGTATAGGTTAACTTGACAGTGAAATCAATATTAGATCAAATGTTTGATTTTGCGTCCCACGTCTTACTACTCATCCGGGATATCCGCATATAATGATGAGAAAGTTAGAAATTCGATTAAATTTATCCAGATTAGCGTAGAACGAATATTGTGACGAAAAATCTGGTGGGGTCAAATAATATATATATATATATATTAAATAGCCTTACGTAATTCAAGGCTTGGCCCTTTTCATTTGGAGTGGAAATGCAGAGTCATGGGAACAAACCGTTATCTTCAAGAATTTTTATTGGTTTGCAATTTTATTTTCGGAAACGGTTTGTTCAAGAATAGAAACATGTTGATTCAATCATACTTTTTATATACACACCTCATCTATAATTTTAACAGTGATCAAATATCAATAATTTTGACATTTTTCAATAGAAAACTGCCGGTTGCATAGCAAAAAATAAGAAAATGTAACCACTAATAAACGTTGATACATTGCCTTAAAAGAGGCGTTTAAAATATTACTATAAAAATTTCACTCATTCTCTAACAAACTGATATTTCCAAACGTATAATTTTTCCGCAAGATCTGTCCAGTAGCTAGCACCATCTACGGTTTCCGTGACCCATCTGTTCTTGTTTGCACGGAAGGATACTTTGGTCGGCTGAGAAGCCCCACGCCACCCCTTTCACCCTCCAGCCCACCATCTCACAAAATAGGTTTTAGACTTGCACTCGACAGGGCCAAGGCTCTTGTTTTCCTACCGTTGCGGGTTTTATTAATTTCACTTTCAGCTTGTAGAGGACTCAGCAGTTAGAACTTTTGATATCTGCGTGAGAGATAATCAGATAAATAATATTTCTAAGAGTTTAAAATTAATGCAAAAATACTAAAAAGCAAATGTATTATCTTTATAAAATTATAATAAAAATAAAATTGTAGTCGGAAAAAAAAAAAAAANNNAAAAAAAAAAAAAAGATGAAGCCAAGAAATTAGTTAAAAGAGTTTCAGTTCCTTATGGTCCACAAACAAGAGGAACTAGAACTCGTGCCAAAAAGAATGGACCGAGACAATGGCATTGAGGATCGTCGGTCATTAACGGACTTTTATGTCTTTGATGAATTGCGTGCGAGTCTTGAAAAATAAACACCTTTACTCCTTTTAGCGGCACACAAGAAGCCTACTACAGAGTTCTTATCAATAGAAACACCACATTATATGTGTTTACTTGGTTCTTAGGGGTCAGGGGATGGAAATTTGGGTTTTCAGTGGCGTGGAGAAGCTTCGGAGCTAGTGGTTTCGGTCTCCACTCAGACCCATACGTCAGTCATCAGTCATCTATCTTGTCATTTGAACAGGTGCGTCAGCTTTCACACCGGATAAAACAGACACATATCACACGATGGACGCAACATGACACATGCACATGAACACTTGTTAACAAGTGATACAGTTCAGGCCGAGAGGGGCATGACACGTCACTGTGTACAGAATGTGCCACGTGACCAGTATTGATTGAGTAGACTGGTCCACTGTTTCGTGTGTGACGTGTAGCGAGCAACTAGTTGTTGCTGATTAGGTCGCCCTGTCACCACGCGGTAAGAGCAACAATTTAACAATGATCTTGTATATATTATAGAACTATATCCTGAAATGTATTTTTATGCGTGGAGGAACACATGTGGTAGAGAAGATGTGGAAGGTAGTAAATATCAAGAGAAGTGCATGAGAAGCTAAAATAAAAATGCACAGGTAACGTCTAACATGAGAGTAGCTCGTTAAACCATCCGGCCACCAAAGCGGATAATTCGGAAGATAAAACACTATAAGTAGGTACCAAAAGTTAATATATTTTTAATAAATGAGTGAACCCAAAAAAGTCGTTTCTTCTTTCGTCTTGTGATAACTGCCAGTAGCAGAAGATCCTCTTTGTCAGACGACTCCAATGCGGCTGTATTCTTCCTTGTGCCTTTCTATTTGAACGTTCATGTTGCATGTCTGTCACAAGATGTATGTTCCACCAAAAATGTTGTACTCACAATTTCTTTGGGGGCGTTCGAGTATTACGTAAGCACCTTAGGGGGTGAGGGAGTTCGAGATTTGCTTATTTTTGTTGACAAGGGGGGAGAGGGATCAGAACAATGCTTACGTAGGACAGAGGAATACGGGCCAAATTGAGGGAGGATTGCAAGTCGCTTGGACTTCAGGCAGCAATGAAGAAGATGCTGAGTGACTAAACGAGGAAGAAGGGGAGAAGTCTATAGAAGTAAGCCAAAGCTTGAGTGACCTAGGTCTCCCAAATAGAAACATAATAATTGAAAGTGTTGATACGTGGATTGAAGGACCTTGGGCATCGGATTAAACTGAGTCTAAGGCAAGTTTTTTTTTATAAAATATAATATTCATGTACTCACTAATAATACTTTTATAACTTCAATTAAAAGTATAAAAGTTTACAATTTTAGTTTAATGTTATAATTTGTTTTAATTTTACATGTTTAATAAATTTAAATTCATTGTATACAAGTGTTAAATGTCAATTATTTCGCAATATTAATTTACACCTCTATGTTAATAATTACAAGTAATTTATAAATTTATAAAGCATTTATATATTTTTTTTATCATCGCGTCTTACTACCTGTTGAGGCTATAAGCCAAAGTGTGTGGAAAAAAGAATGGTTATTCCTGTAGACAAATGAAAAAAGTTGACAAATCTTATGTAAGCAGGAGGGGTTGAAAGGTCAGGCATTTGCTTATTTTTACTTAAAAGGGGAGGAGGGGTTAAAAATTGCCAAAAATGTTCTTACGTAATACTTGAACGCCCCTTTGTAGGAGGAGAGGTAAAACATTTAGAAAAAAACCTCGTCATTACACCCGACCGAGAGTCATACTCCGACTTTCCTGTTGATGGCAAGCAAACGAGACGCTCTCACCAATGTGTTGTTTTCTTTTTTTAATTTGATTTTGCGATTGTTTAAAAGTTGGAATGTCAAACAATTAGCCTATATATCACAGATTATTTTTACCCTAATATGATTATAATTAAAGAAAATGACAGAGTTTGGGGTTAAATGATTGATATGATACACGCTAAAGATAAGTATTTGCGAAATACAATAAAACTATACGAATAACACACGTTCCAACTGTTAAGAGAATTTAGTTAGGTTGTCCAGTGACCGGGAAATAGGGGTTCAAATCCCGGCCAGGTGTAATGAGGGTGGTTATTTTTCTAAATAATCTACTCTTCTTCCACGCAAATGCGGGTATATCTCGTCTAAAATTCTACTTTCCTCATCCCTACCACACTAGCACATTCAGTAACTTAAATATATATATAATGATTATATATATCCATATTATATTATACATATGTGTGTGTGTGTGTGTGTGTGTGTGTATATATAAAGCGGAAGGTTACTCAGACGCAGTTGAAAAACAAACTATAATAAGACGAATATAAAAAAAGCTAAATAGTTCCTAGAAGCCAGAAATAAGTTCTAAGATGCTAAGATGAATACTTGAATTTCTGAATTACATAGCTGGTATTCATAAGACAATAACTATTAATAGTTTGTATTTAAATATGAGACGAGTTATGAAAACACACTGCAATTATTACTAAACTATTATTATAATTTATATTAACAGCGATACACAACAAATTAAAGCTCTTCAATAGGCAGGTCATCCAATCTACTACTGTGCTATAAAGTAATCTCTGTCATTGCACCATGTGCTATAAATATACTGTACCCTTTCACACAAAAATCACTATACCGATTGAGATGAAATTTCGCATGGGCATAACTCAGACGTTCGGCTAACATACAGGCTAACTAAAAATAATTATTCCGCTTAACCTAATACACCGCCCCAACTCTCCCCCAACCAGGCGTATTTCCTGAGCCACTGGGGCTAGAGAGTTGACCTTTGGGTAGGAGGTACCAACAAACAGGCACCAGACTTCGAACACCCCCATCCCCAAGACGCCCCCGACAGCTCCCGGACTAAATCTCCGTAACTTAAAATTAACGATTGAGCTGAAATTCCACATGGGCCTAACTCAGAATTATGGTTGACATGTAGGTTAATAAAAATTACTTATATTGCTTAGTCTAAATCCTCA
>CABFVZ010005001.1:7119-20214 GCA_902151445.1 Timema monikensis
CCCGTGGTTAAGTTCGTGGCTAAGAACACCACAGGTAGATGCTATTTCACTGACTAGCTCCCCGTGGTTAAGTTCGTGGCTAAGAACACCACAGGTAGATGCTATTTTTGGTTGGAAAGCGACCGAGTCTTATATCTCGGTACATCGGCTCGCAGATAAGCAAATTTTGCTTTCATTAATTTTTCATAGAATGTATTTAATGAAAAAATTAAGCTCTTTTAGTGATTTTTTTAAATATTATAATTTTCACTGACGAGGAGGCTGGGATTTGATCTTTACCGATTGTATTGTTGTGATTTTCCTAAATTATTTCCTAGGCTACCTTCACGAAAATAAGGTGTATTGTATCTAAAGTACATCCCTGATACATTATTGTAGCTAATAACTGTAAGCTATGTGTGATCCGAACGGACAGGGAGACACAATTGATTGAAAATGCCAAAATAAAAATTCCATATAAAGTTTTCTGGAATGACAAATAAATCAAAATCAGTTTGAAATGTTACTATCAAAACAATTATTGTTTTTGAAGCTAAACTTTGTTAAATTTAGGCTTCATCGACTAAACTTTTATCATGGTTTTTAAATATATTTTATTACTCTATTATTACAGTTAAAATTTAAAGCCTTCAACAAACTGAAATTATAGTTTAGAAAATGTGTCAGTAATATTTCCAAAATAAACTTTTACAATATTGACCACACATATCAAAGAAAAAAAATCACAAGGACTTGTCTATCGACATTCTTTCACTTAGACCCTCTGATTATATTCAGGAGGTTTGTGTTTGAATCCCGGTCAAGTTGGAATTTATTGGATGGAATACATATGTTTTAGAATCACCTGTGATCATGAGTAGTAATCATTTAGTGGTGATTCAAGCGTGTTAATTAAATAAAAAACAATTCATGTCCATAGTTGAAGTATATAGGCAGTATTTTCATATATTGCATCAATATACATTCCACAGCAAACTACTCATCAAGAAACACCTTAGTTATTATTTAAATATGTTAACATACTTTTTTTTATTAAAAATATGTTGAGCTAAGCTACTGTAATTTCTTTGAAATAGATTGTTTCTAGTTGTTACAACGTTGTTAAACAATGCTGAATGTTGGATCTCGTCCTTGCTTTCTGCTTCAGGAGGTCCTCGAGTTAAGTACAACTGCACTTTCATAAATCAAAAACCCACGTTTGTATGCCAAATTTGGGCTTTAATTCATTGTTGACTAAAGGACAGTTCAATCCATTGTCTGTTGGCGCTCTTTCCCAGCTCTGTATGAAGTGCAATTTGTTTGGTAAGTTATTTTACTATTTAACTGCATTTTGCCTTGTTATTCTATAAAATATAAAAACGAAAGTGCTGTTACTCTAGTAGTGATAATAAACGCAGGTGTCATTAACTTAATACAATAAGACAAAGATGTAAACCTTTGTTGCGCCAAAAGGTATGAATCTTTAGCCTAAAAGGCAATATGGGAAAGGTTATTTTAGGCCAATTTTACTTGCTAACAAATCTTGTTTTAGAAGAATGTGATTGTAAACATCTCCTAAACACTTTCCCTTTAAATACTAATAAAAACTTAAATGGACTATTTGTGAAGTAAATAATTTCCTTTAAAACAAATCTTTGTGAATTTTCGGTTTTGTAGCCACAAATCACCGCTTCAAGTCGTGGACTTACGTGCCCCAAGGCTCCGACATGCAGACATACAAAAAAAGAAGTCTTCATTTACATTCTTTTATTTACTAACTTGTGTAGGTCCAACACATTATTAGATGTGTTTGTTTTAATTCACAATAAAAGCAGTGTAAAAATAATAGCTATACTTATCAAGTTTGTTTCCCTTGTTAGTAGCAAAGCAAAGCAGAAGATAGGGAGATAGCTAGTCGAGATATCACTATATTAGGTCTTGTTGCACAGGGAAAAGCAACGTTGCGGTCAATGCAACGTGTTGTTGGTGCCTCGCACAATGATACAGTCCTCTGGCATCAACTAACAAAGTTTAACAAAGCGTTAAGAGTAGCATTTATCACGTTCACGAAGATAGTCATTGCCTTCAGCAAGTTTTGCATGGAACAACAAATTATGTCAGTGCTTTCATCGTCGTCAAGATGAGCTTTCATTCTCCATTTTACATGAGTTGTCATTAATATAACGATCATTTGTGATTCTTGTCAAGTTGAGCATGTACTATAAAACACTTCCACCAAATGATGGTACATATTACAGTACTCCTAGTAATTATTGCTTAATAACGCTTCTAGTAAATTATAAATCAATCATGCTTTGTTATACAATGACCACCTCTGTGGTCTGTTCAGAGTTCCTGGATACAAAGCCAGAGGTCTCTGGTTCAATACCGGGTGCTTCCAAGATTTATTTGTGAAGCAGTGGGTCTGGAATGAGGTCAAACTCAGCCTCAAGAGGACAAATAAGGAGATACTTGAATACATAGGTAGCCACTCTGGTTTAGAAAACTGAGATTGACGGTTGGATGGTTCGTTGTGATGACCACATGACACTTTCTATCCGCAAATGCTGGCACTCAATAACGGTGGCGGCCACTCGGTCAATATAGCTCACTTGCGGACTGGTGCCATCAAGTTTAAAAGTAAGTATATATATATATATATATATATAAAATAAACAGTAAAAGCTAATTGTTCTATAAGCTGCCCCCACCAAACTAAGGTATAGGCCTACATTACTTTTAGTAGATAGCGTGCTTATATTAATTAAGTCAATTTAATGAAATGGAACTGGATTACATAATTAATCTTTAGTATTACAAATTCAAAGTTTGTATGTGTCTACACTAGCCAACGAGAATAAAATGTTTTTTCACACCTCCGGGACATAAGTGGCTGATTCTAAAGAAAATTGATGTGTTGAATTCAAAAATGTCATTAATCTTTCTGTGTCATGTCTACATAAAATGTTACATGTGGTTATAGGCCTACATATAATATGCAATTCTCATCATTAACTTTTTTCATGTTAAAATACAACAGTAATATTAATTTATGTGTCGTACTGGTAATATGTGCATTCTATATACCTAGCTTAGTTAAAATTATTGCCACTATTTTTTTTTCTAAATGTGCGTTTTGCATTCCCTTTTAAAAAGATAGATATGTATCTTTTCTCCGTGATGGGTGTGTCCGGATGAATGCGTTCCTCTTTCTCACCACCCACAGCTCCCAAATTATCAGGGGGAAGAACCGAGTGGGGACGTAGAAAATATTTTCAAACACATTCAGCGTCCCATATATGTATCTGCTGTACGCAAACTCAACACCAGAGATTCGTAATTGTCTTCGTTCCTGTTTCCAAGAAATCAACGCACGACTGCTCTAAACGAGAGCCAAGCTAACAGTTCAGTATCTGTATCTTCGTCTCAAATACTTCATAGCTCAGAAGTTTCTTTTTTTGGGGACCAACGACAATTCTTGCTGTAAGTTAAGCATCTTCTATATTGAGGAAAACCTTTATGAGATAGGTGAAATCACTCCATTTTTTTAACTTAGGCCTTAGTGATATTCTTCATTGAACCTATGTGGAGGTGGAAGAACATTTTTGGGTTCAACCAGTGGAACATATTTATGTTACTTCTTCTGGGTATATATTCATGATTTTTTCCTATTATAAAAAGTGAAATGCTGTTGCCTGACTGTCCCACAAACCCCAAAAAATAAATTTTAAAATGTGAAACCTTCCTGTAGACCTAAGTATTGTAACGTGGGGCGCACGTGACCTGGGAGGGTCACAGGCCGTTCACACGTGAAAGTGTGAACCACGAGTTCTTTTAGAGATATTGGGGTAGGTTGTCGACCAAACACGAATAAAAATGCCCACGGAATATTCAAGGTTTTGATTATTAAAATTACCACTTACACACACACTCAGATTAACTGTATATCTAAATTAATTATAACTAAACAAGTAATTAAGTAAAATAAAAAGAGCCTTAATTAAGTCTGTAACCTAATTAAACTAATAGAGCACACAGAGATGTAGGTAAATTGAATTACCAAATTAACAACTATAAAACACCTAATAACTACTCAAATATTTAAAAACCGTCACAAAAATGTTCATTAACACAATAGTTCACAATAACAACTAATGTCACTTGTCTCACGCACGATACACGGCGGTGACCCGCTATACACAAATGCAGGATTCGCTGGTTGACACACTGGACTCGCTGGTCCACTCCCGGCTCACACAATGTACAAACCGGTCCACACACTCGCACTGGTGACTCCCGGACTCATTAGTCGAGAACCAAGAACTGAATACCCACGGCTATCGCTGAGCGTGTTTATATAGGGGTGGTGACAGCTAATGGTCTGGAATACTCCATTTCTAGAGTTAAAAGTCCAGAATAAAAATAATCCAGACCCCTCCAGACGTGACTCCGTCCTCCCCCCCCGCACCCTCTTGGCCCCTCTAATCCCCCACTCAAGTGAGAAGGTCGTTGCCTACTTGCTAGACAAGGAGGGAGACAGAGAGAACAAGGAGCGCAGCCAGGGTAAACAATGAGAGCACGCTGGTCCCACTGTTAAACACCAATCTTGTTACAGTATAATAACCTTAGACAATCACAGACTTTCCAAGAATAGATTTGGTACTTTACTTCATTTACAATTTTTTACATATTTTCATATTTCTTTCAAGTCAGCGGCATGAATTAAAGGAACTGATAGATATTTATTTCCACTAGGCATCGTAACTGATTTCAAATTAATTTCGACGCCTCAGTAAAGATGCGCCATCTTGTTCAATGCCTATCTTTTCCATAATACCGACAATTCTTCCCCATACTTTCTTCCACAGTGAAATACTTGTAATAGACTTCACTGTGCTGTTGATACAATGCCATTTAGTTCCAGCTTCAAGTGATTTACACTGCTGTAACCGGGAACCAAAAGCTCAAATGGCTCTTTAGCTAACTTCATGCTACGAACCATCTCATTAAATTTATCTTTCTAATTGAATGTAGCATGTCATTAGTTCCCAGCTGGTAGTACAGATCCTTAGAAGTGGATGGTTCTGTAAGGTTGGTAGCACATTCATCTGCACTATATTTATCACTGGTTCCTTCATCCCATGCCTTTCGTAGAATATGAACCGGCATGTGTTCACTATGTGAAGCCAGTCTTATTGCAGATATTATGGTCAGATATTTGAAACTGTCCTAGCCATTTTTTTTTTGACATCCTGATATTTTTGTCATACAGAAACAACAATCGTTAATGTGACTCTTGCCACACCATAGATTCATCAAAAGGCCTAGTTTTTAGTTTTCCAGTTAGTTTACATCCTCAGATGTGATATGCAGTTAATAAACGATATACATGGAGCCTTCCGTCTGTGGATCGCCCATTTTGAAACCAAAATACGAATATTATTCACGTTTAGTAATGCTTAAGTCCCTCTTCCTCAGAGTTTTCATTGTAAACCTATCGAACACGTAGCAGAAATTGTCAGAGTGATAAAGACGCTTTCTTTGCTTCGGCATTATAACAATACAAAGGTAGGCAAATAAAAAGATAAAAATATGCTCCACATAAATAAATACGACGGTGCACCTCCCAAAATTTCTCCCCTTTATCTTAAAATAGACATTAACTAAAAACCCTTAAGATTTGTGAAAGGAAATAATGGTTGTATAAATTGTTTAAGAAACTCAACACCAAAGGCCTTATATGAAATAATATACGCTGTTTTACTCTTTGACATTAGGAAATAAGTTCTAGGAACACTGTTATGGAAAAATTTAGAAATGAGAAACATCTTTGGCTACCAAGATTATAAGAATCAAATTCATTTTCAAGGACCTAAATTAAAAAGTATATTTTTTATAGCTCAGAAATAATTGGTTTTATAAAAAGATATTTAATTTTTTATCTTTAATAGTACTACAAATTTCCAAAAGTTATTTCATATCTCAAATAGTTTTTCAGAAATGATGAAATGAGAAAATTTCCTCCATGTAAAGTACCTTCAAAATAATTTTCATGATAAAATTAGAGTTTTCATTTGGTTTATAATAATAAACAATTTATAGATATAAATTTTAATCAAAATCATTAGTGTGAATAACGAGAAAATCGATATTTTTTCTTTTTGCCCTTTAGTAAACTACCCTTAAATTTATGATTGGATATCTAATTCCAAAATCCACTTGGAATAACCTTATTAAAACCCCAGATATCAAGTTTTAGCCTGGTCGGTAATATATTTTCGGCTCCAACTCATGGTACAGACAGACGGCATTGCGAAAACATTTTTTTTCAGGGGGTCATGAAACGTCGACATAATTTCCCGTTCATTTTTTTTATGATCACAATAATTTCTCAATAGGTGAAAGTAAACAAATCAACCTCTCCCGCTATAATTGTCGCACACCCTCAAGATGGCGGTTCATTGTTTTCGTTTTCTTGTATTTTCTCTTGCCTGCTTGGATATTAGCACTGCCTTAAGACGGAACGGCTAGCGAGTACTCAGCAAGGAACGCAGAAACGCATCGAGGTTACTCTAATACACTCGAGACACTACTGCCATCTATGAGCAAATGTGGAAAACATTGGTTTATGAATCTGATCAGTGTCGTGTTTTATTATACAGTATAGTTATTGAATGCAATAACTATACTGTAGGTCATATGGCAGATCAAGGCCATATTTTCTTGACTAAAACGTAGTAAGACACACGCATTAAGTGTGAACACAAAACTATATATACAAAAAATGTGACGTGATGTGACATTTTTATTATCATTTCCGAGATTTACACATAGGAATGGACTAATAACAGACAAAATATTTGTGGAATAAATAATAATGTTGACTATTTTATGTTTAAAATCATACTTTATTTAGGAATAATGTTCATGTCTACCAAAGTTAGTTTTAAAGTGATAATTTAGATTAGTACAGAAGTAAAATAAAAGTTTGTTGAAGTATTTAAACAGATTTTTTTTGTAAATAATTTTTAATAATTTCTTTAGCACCACGTTTACTACACATTCGGGCTATACCCAATTCTCCTAATTACGCTAATGTGCTAAGGATGAGGATGATTGAATTTAGAAGAAGTATATCCGCATTTGCGTGAAAGTATAGTGGGAAAACTTGTAGGAAATACAACGCTCAATACACCTGTCTGGTATTCGAACCACAATCTTTTTGCTATCAGCAATCCAGTCTATTACGAGAGTGACGTATTAGACTATGCAGCCACCAATACGGGCTATTTTTTAGGCCTGTGCGGGAATTACGTTTTGACGTTGAGAAATTTTCGGGTGCGTAGTAACAATTTCCCGCAGGAACGGGACATGAACGGGAAATATTATTTTTTAAATCCTAATTTATGCCTATGTATATTTTTAAGATTTATATTAGGTTTATACTTAGTCTTTGTATTTATTTCAACTAAAAATAAACAAATAATTTGATGTTGAATTTGGAAGCCTATGAGAATTTGGTCATAAAGGAATAAAATTTTACAGTTTCAAATTAGTCTAATATATGGGTAAATGTCAAAAGTAGCGCGGGTAAAAATTACTAAAACTCTTATTAGAATTAGATTATGAGTTTGAACGACAAATTTAAATCTTTTTAAATTGTAGAAATTTTTGAAAGGAAAAAAAATACTAGACTCAATATTTTATATCTTAATTATATTTAAATTTAAGTTTTCCAAACAATCTTTAGCTATAATTTTGTCTGACAAGTACTGGGTAATATTTAAACGTAAGGAAAATAAACCTCATAGGCCTAATGCAAATGACATATTTGTGTGTGTTTTATTAATCAAGCATCCATTATTTGTGCGAATACAAATAAATAACTAAAACTAGTTTTATGATTAATTAAATATAAAAGGTTCATGGCATTAATTTTAATAAACATTTTGACAACTAAACATAAAAATATTGATATTAAACCAATTTGAGCTAGTAAAAGTTAGCAAAAGAATTGCCCATATGAATACCAATCCCTTTTCTCAAATGAGCCAGTGTACCTGTGCTAGTTACTAATATCACACCAAGGACGCTGTTCATACTCCCGAAGTATTAGTTTTCACCACTTCTTTATCTATGCTACTGTTAACACGAATTAAAAGAAAATTTATTCTATTACAAATAACATTAACGCAATGGAAGCTTATTGTTACAAATATAAATAAATATTTCATACATATTTTGATTTATAAAATCAACATTAGCATTATTTTACTGTTCTGGACGTTGGTAAAGAGAACGAAAAAAGGAATGTCAGGAAAGACCCATTGCATTCAGAATTAACGTGGTGAGGTGAGATAATCTGGTATGGAAACAGTATAAGAGAGAGATGAAGGGAGTATATTGAGCAATTCTATGGCAAAAGCATAGAGAAAGTAGCAAAAAATAGGGCACATATTATGATGAGTGAAAGATTTAATAAGGCTGAGGTTTTAAAAGTAATAAAAGTGTTAAAGAATGGCAACGTTGCGGGCTTAGACGGGATCACAAATGAAATGCCTAAGTTTGGGAGCATGGTACAATTGGCCAAATTGTGTGAGTTGTTTAATGTGGGTGCTTCTTGATGACTGGAAGAATGCTGTCACTGTTCAAAGGCAACGGCAGTAAGAGTAAATGTAAGAATAATAGGGCAATTAGTTTGATGAGTATTCCAGGGAAAGTTTTTTGGAAGAGTCTTAATTGAGAGAGTGTGTGTAAGACCTCCGGACAAGATTTTGGGTGTGCAATGTGATTTAATGCCTGGTAGAGGCTACATGGACCAGATATTAGCATTGAAACACATGATTGAGAAATTTATGGCAGTAAGAAGGAATGTGTATCGTGCATTTGTTGATCTGGAGAAAGCATACGATCGTGTGAATAGGAGTATGTTATGGAATGTTCTGAGAGAGTATTTTGTGGATGCGATTATGACAGTGTGTGATGGAAGTAAAGTGTGTGTTGAAGATGGATGGAGCTTTAAATAAATGCTTTGACATTGAACAGGGTGTTAGACAAGGATGTGTTTTGTCTCCGTGGTTTGTTAATGTATTCATGGATATGTTTATGAGGGATGGTTGTAAGGATGTGGTTGGTGCAAATTGAACAATGTGAATGTGAGAATGATGCTATATCCAGATGATGCCGCATTAATGGCTGAGAATGAAAGTGATTTGCAGAATGCATTAAATTAATTGAAAGTGGGGACCGGCAGAATGGATCTTAGTATAAATGTCTCCAAAATTAAGGGAATATTTTTTGATAAGGACAGATCAGGACATCATTGTCAGCTTAGTATAAATGGAAAACTTTTATAACACGTTAATGATGTTGTGTATCTGGGCAGAATGTTCTGTAAGAATAGAAGGGTAGATGGGTAAATCGACAGATGGGTGAACGCATCTCGAAGAGTAGTTGGCTGTGTGTGGACTATTGCAAAGAATGAAGTAGTATCGAAAGAGAAAAAGATGGCAGTATATTGAGAGATTGAGCAGATTTAGTGACGAAGCAAATATTTGAAGGTAGAGTGTGTACTGTACATCAAGAGGAAGGAGACCATGAAAGACGTGGTTAAATGTTTCAAACAAATGTGAGATAAAAAGAGGAACGTTAAACGTTTTAAGAATCAAAGAGATTGAATTACTCAGTTTATGGTTGTTGTTGAATCGAAGGGAGTATGCAAGGATAGGGGTATGTATGTATGTATGTATGTATGTATTTATGTATGTATGTATGTATGTATGTATGTATGTTGTATGTATATATGTATGTATGTATATAAGATGTATGTATGTATGTATGTATGTATATGTGTGTATGTATGTATGTATGTGTGTATGTATATAAGATGTATGTATGTATGTATGTATGTATGAATATATATATATATACATGTATGTAGAATGTATGCATGTCTGTATGTATGTAAGTATATATATGTAGAATGTATATATAGGCATGCAGGTTGCAGGTAGGTAAATAGGTATAAAGAGAACGTCAATAAAAATACAAAATCAATATTTGAGTGAAAATATACAAAATGTTTTACAAATGATGGCTGAGAAAACCATGGGCCTGTTTCATAGAACACAGTTCTCATAAAAAGTTTCAAGTTAAGAGGACGTGTTGCAAGAATATAAAAGGCCGTCATTACTAAATTATGTTTCAAGTTCTTCCAAATGAATACGTATCATGGCTGCATGGGTTAGCCTACGACAGGCTGAAAACCCTCTGATGTAAGTCATTTCACTCTAATTACAAACACGGCCCTAACACCAATTTAAAAGCAATTCATTATTTAAAATAATAAATAGAAAATAATAGTCGGTATTCAAATAGGATCATCTCTAACGATCAATAAAATCATTTTTATGTGTATTTAAATAATAATGTTCACATAATCTGAGACATCTGCTGTCAAACCACAATGCTTGGTGAAATGTGAACCGGCCGTTCTAATTGAACAGAAGGTAAGCGTTTCGACGTTCCGGTTGTATGTACACTTGGAATATGAAGAATGAATAGCAACGTGACTACGGACTTTACTCCACTCATGTTAATAGAAAGGGACTTTATTGGCAGTTACAAAATGAATATATCTATACAGAAAGTCATACGATCTGAAACTGCCATAATACTAATAATATATTAGAACAATATAAATATTGACCTAAAAATTATGTCAGCTTATAATTTAAAAGTTTTCTCTAACAAGGTTCTTACTATAGCACATCTACGGTGGGAGTGTAGGTAACTGAGAGCTATCAGAAGGTTCTCACACCAAGTTCTTACTATAGCACATCTACGGTGGGAGTGTAGGTAACTGAGAGCTAAGAGAAGGTTCTCACACCAAGTTCTTACTATATCACATCTACGGTGGGAGTGTAGGTAACTGAGAGCTAAGAGAAGGTTCTCACACCAGGTTCTTACTATATCACATCTACGGTGGGAGTGTAGGTAACTGAGAGCTAAGAGAAGGTTCTCACACCAGGTTCTTACTATAGCACATCTACGGTGGGAGTGTAGGTAACTGAGAGCTAAGAGAAGGTTCTCACACCAGGTTCTTACTATATCACATCTACGGTGGGAGTGTAGGTAACTGAGAGCTAAGAGAAGGTTCTCACACCAAGTTCTTACTATAGCACATCTACGGTGGGAGTGTAGGTAACTGAGAGCTAAGAGAAAGTTCTTTATTGCCTACATTAACTGAATGTGAGCTAAGTCAACCTATTTGTATATAATCATTATTTCCTTACTAATACTATATTATCAATAAAAGGTTTTATCAGACGAGTCTAATAATACTCCCAGCAAGTGTTTGCGATCAAGTACCGGTTTTCAGTTAACTCCACTCTTACAGTAAATGAGCTACAGTTAAGGAAATAATGACTTTAAGTTACAATGATTGTATTGGTGTAAAGTATTTTAATATTCTGTCCAGCTTGCTTGTCTTTTTTCCTCCTTTACCGACATCTGTATGTTCACGTGATTGTGAACTTAATGTACGAGCTCAACCAATTATCTTTGTATCATTCACTACATCGTCAACAATGTTTCACATATACCATACTAGATCTTCGCACGGTTTAGCAGCACAAAATGAGAACTTTAAACATCCGTCTGCCAAATTAGTGATAGTTCCTCGTACAATACTGAGATAATTATGCCAATCACATATATTATATCATGATAATTAAAATATTTAAATAAATTACATATTTGAGGTATGATATCACTTTGCCCACAAAGTGACTGTACAAAAGACTCAGTTCACTATCAACGCTAAAAACTGACGTTTCCACTTTTTTTTTACACATTTGTCACTATGCTGGCCAAACCAATTTGATAAATTTACTACGTAGGCCTACACATTTTATCTCATAATTATTTTCTTCATAAAGCAATATTTATAAAACTATTAGCGATTGGTTTCTACTAAATAAACCAAGAAAGCTGTTCACTATTTTCAAAATAATAATGTACACATTATTTGTTATAGACCTGTATAAATATGTATGTATTATATATTCAGGATCTCGGTGGAGAAGATGCTGTAGTACTTGCACTTTGAGTAGGTTTTTTATCCTCTCATACTCATTCATTTCCAGTTAGCATTTTACTGTGTCCGGTTTGGTCTTCATTTAATGGGATTTTGAATAGTTTTGTAAAAGTATTGTAAGAAAGATATACTATAAAAGGTTCAAATACTTTGGGAAAGAGACAAAGTAATACTGAGGATTGGATCGTAAACGAAAGTAAGAAAAAATGAAACTCTAGTAACTTTAGAACTCTTGTGTGTCAAGAAAAACTAAAAGTGTAGTAACTGATCGGGCAATTGGACAGCCCTGTGTAGTAGTAAATATTTTGAAGAATTAAGGATGAATATTATCTAACAGCTTCTTTGCAAGTTTTGGGATATTGGGGATTATAGTTGACAAAATTCTTTATCCATCCAAAATTCTTAGTTCGAATGTCTGACTGTAAGGGTACGGCCAGACTGAGCGCGCGAGCGAGCGACTAAAATATAAAATAGAACACATTGGTTGTAATGGGGGGTGGCCACACTGGAGCGAGCGAGCGAGCGAGCGCGCGAGCGACTGAGCGCGCGCGCTCGAAAGATAGAACTGGTTCTATTTTTCAAGCGCGCGCGCTCGACCCGGTACAGTCTAGTTTACAGGCGCTAGGCAATATTATTGTATGTTGGTTCATTGAGTGCTGGGGAAACTTCTCATTTTGACATGATATTTGACTTTTTTCTATCAGTGATAGGTTTAACACACTTGCTATTAATGGACCGGTGACCTGGCGGTCTAGGGGTAAGGTGTCAGACTTCTGTGCTGGCGGCCGGGGTTCAATCCTCGGTCCCGGCACAGATTTATCTGATTACCAAACCCTTCCTTCACCTCTGGCAAGACATCTTGTGAATGTGGGGAAAGCCAGGCCTCCACCGTGGTTCGGATTCCACGTTAAACTGTAGGTCCTTCATTTCATCTCACAATCACCCTACCATTACACATTAGCGTAAGTGCGTATAACCCGAACGGGTAGTAAGACGCGGTGCTAATAATAATAATAATA
>CABFVZ010005001.1:22466-38518 GCA_902151445.1 Timema monikensis
TTCCCCACATTCACAAGATGTCTTGCCAGAGGTGAAGGAAGGGTTTGGTAATCAGATAAATCTGTGCCGGGACCGAGGATTGAACCCCGGCCGCCAGCACAGAAGTCTGACACCTTACCCCTAGACCGCCAGGTCACCGGTCCATTAATAGCAAGTGTGTTAAACCTATCACTGATAGAAAAAAGTCAAATATCATGTCAAAATGAGAAGTTTCCCCAGCACTCAATGAACCAACATACAATAATATTGCCTAGCGCCTGTAAACTAGACTGTACCGGGTCGAGCGCGCGCGCTCGAAAAATAGAATCAGTTCTATCTTTCAAGCGCGCGCGCTCGCTCGCTCGCTCGCTCCAGTGTGGCCACCCCCCATTACAACCAATGTGTTCTATTTTATATTTTAGTCGCTCGCTCGCGCGCTCAGTCTGGCCGTACCCTAAGGCTAAAACAAATATTCTGTCATTGTCAATAAAAACCTACCTATTTGTCGTCAAAGATTGTATGGCGTACGTCATGGTATCCCATAAAAAGAGTATTTGTTGTTTTAGGGAAGAAGAGTATGACGGTGACTGTTGAAATTGGAGGTAGTGGAAAGAATTCTCCGAGAAGCAAGCTTACTGAAGAGAGGAAAGCATTAGTCAAGCAGAACAATGAGTCTTTTTATAGTCTATAGCCCCTACAACACGGAAAAAAGCCCCCTCAGAAAGTACATACCCCCAGGTTGTAAATATACTGTTTTGGACCCCACTCATATATTTTAAAAGTCATTTTTCTTCAATAAACTGTATGTAAATTATCCTTTTAATACATCATCCATGGATAGTCACGCGCTTTTCAGAAATAATGTTAGTGAATTGCACCATTAAAACTTATTTTTTCTTTCAATGATCAACTCCGTATAATTTAGCAAAATCTTGTGACTCACTGGCTCCCTCTACCTGATAGGAAGCCAGCCTTCACAACACCTGTCGCCAGGACTCTCTCTATTAATTGGTTTTAACACTGATGACAAGGGGACCAAGAAGCAAGAGGTAGGTCATATAAGCCGCTTGTTCGTATGAATACACACAATGCCAGTAACCTAAATCCATGGCGTACATTAAATATATTAGAGAGAAAAATCACAGAAAAACAACCTGTGAAGTTAACAAAAACTGTTATTTTATATATCATATATTCAGTACGAAAGTAAAATAATCTAATTAAAACGTGTACAACATTAAAAGTTTTGTTTATTAATAAGATTAATTATAATAAATAATCAGATCAAGTAACCGCGGGTCAGTGCATAGTAAGACACACTCGCGTCGTCACCACCGTAAAACCCTACATCGTTATAAGATAGTGCTCAACCACAGGGCAGTATCTAATTATAAATCTGTATCATCTTATTTAGTTCTCGATCACGGGGCAAATATCAGCTAATAAAACAGTATCACACAAATTGGCGCCCATCGCGGACGCGTATCTCATAATTGGCGCTAATTAAAGTGATACTGTTAAAAACTTAGAAACTTCACAAAATTAACCAATGACTCTGATATACATAGCAGGCTACGCTGTTCACAAGATCGAAAAACTTAAAAATCGTGTATCGTGTAAGAATGTTATGAGGTATGAGTATGTTATTGTAGGAGAAGATGTTGCTGCGAAAGAAAACACCCAATATTTAAATTTATTGGTAGAGGGGGTCTTAAAAACCAAAACCCCAACTTGTGCATATTTTAAGTAACGTCTTCAAGCTATTCAAATGTTTAACTAGCCCAGTGCACGAATAAATGTTTTTAGAAAAGAAGTCTCAAAAAAAGCATGTTGTTTAGTTTAGCGATGGACTTGCTAAAGGAGAGTTCAAACTTATGTTCATCTATCTGTTTTGAATGTAAATCGCCTCATTTTTATATTGTTAAGAGGCTTGTTTCAATTTTTTGAAATATTCTCTTTAATAACTACACCAAAGATATCGTATACAGATTAAGCCAGAAAAAAAATGAAAACCGAGAAATAAAAAAGTTGTCTGGATAAAAACTTTTTCTAATGGTTTGATAAAAAAAAGGTCGTTAACTGTGAGTGAAGAGAAATAATTAGTTTATTGTTATTGTATTATTTGGTGGTGAGGGGTAGAAGAACACAAGCGCTCAACTTTTGTACAAGTAATGTCATCACTCAGCACTTGGTAAGTTTAATTATTTTGTTATTTCTGTTTGTAGATTTTCTTAGTGATTTTGTATAATAATATTTTTTTTTAAGTAGGACGATTTGAATGAATTTAATTTAATGTGCTTAGCACGTGGTGAAAACAAATCTTTACCGGTAAGCTTTGATCTGGCCTCACCAAAAATAAATATCGTGCGCTGCCACTTCATGTAATATTTTATTGCCTTGCATAAAATTACTATGTTGTTTTGAAACTGTCCAATAATGATAAGACCTACAGCCTAAAAAATAATTACTCAAATAGTCTTAATTAGAAAAAATAGGTAACCGACAAGATATTGGGAAATGGTTTTAGTAAATTATATCGGTAAATGCTATTGCTTTGACGTTCTATTACAGTATTTGAATCGTATGGTTTAGGCTAGGTTATCTGTAAATTACACCAATTTACTATTATATTCAAGTAAGAGTGTTGCATAATAACGCTATACCCATAGTAAACCCTAAGCAGTAACATTACTTGTGAAAATAAAGTTTTAGTTGGTCGTCACGAGTGAACGCCATGCTAACTAATGGAGCGCACTGTGGCAGCCGGTCGCCTCTCTCTGTGACGTCACGCCAGTAGCATGCAGGCCCTTTAGTTAACGTAGGCCCTGGTTAAAGTAAGGATATAGTGCACTATCCTACGCACAGTTAGAGCCAAGAGTTAAGAAAAATGTCAGAATGAGCGAAAAATACTTGACGCTAACAATGATTAAGTGCAGTTCTGGTATATCTTATATTTAAGATTTTTAGAAACTTAATTGATGTCAACATTTGTAATTAATCCAAACAAATATCAAATTTAATTCATTTATTCAACAAATCAAGGACAAAATCAGTCTGAGACAGTACTATTTCAGCCCTTTTGGTATTAAAATCAGAAGTATATGATTTTTTTTTTAACTTACTTACTCTATGGCATTAGGAACTCGAAACATTCATTGCCACACTTACAAAATTACGCCAACTATCCCTACCTTGAGCTAGTTCTATCCATTCCACCTCATTCCACCCTAGCTCCTTCAGGTCCATTCTAATGTTATCCTCCCATCTGCGTCTAGGTCTTCCCAACGGTCTCTTCTCAACGGTCTCTTCCCATTGGGTTTGCCAGTCAATACCATGGACCAGGTTCTAGATTTTTTGAAAGTACGTACCTTATTGCTTTGAACCACGGATGGCCGCCAACTCACATACCAGCCTTCAACCACAAAGCCACTGCGCTACCCACTTGATTTATCATTCTGTATTAATCAGAGAAAATTCAAAAGAATTCCTTCTCATCACCACAAGCATTGAGACGCCTTTCATTCTGTTCTCTCTTCAGGACTCCCACGTTGTGTTCACTTCTTTTGTTGTATTTATTAGCTACTTACCTCATGAGTGCTACTGGAATTTGGCTCCTTACAACTAACTATCTTGATTCATAAATAACGTGAATGTGGACTCATAAAAAGTGGGGTTCTTAAATTATGTCATACTTGTATAGGAGTATAATTGAATATGACGTACTGGTGATCTACTTTTAATACAAACTTTATTGAACATTTGCCTTTCTTTTTAATTTTTTAAATATCAAGAAAAAGTATTGTAATTGTAAATATTTTCAACCTTGAGATAATGATAACGGTTTACGTTTTATGTGGGTAATTTAATCACTAAATGTGAATTTTTCAATTCTGTCTGTCTTTCTGAATGTCTGATATGTTCCTGGCCACAGATAGAAAACGAGTTGATGGATTTTGTTCAAACTTGAGCTCTATATGTTATAGGGCAATACCTCAGGACTTGAGTTTGATTTTTACTCTAATCCTCCAATTAATAGTAGTTTAATGAGGAGTGATTATTTGAATTACGAATTTTTCGAGAATAGGTCTAACGATTTTGTTTAACATGGATATCAAGCTATCGTATGACCTTCCTATTAACATTGTTGGCCTATATTTACTTGTACTTGTGTAAAGAGTCATTAGATGGTGGTTTACTAATGAGTGATATTTGAAAATTTGAAATCTTTTTAAAATGGCTTTAGTAATCTTGTTTCAAATCTATGACTGGTTAGTGTTTGACAGGATAAATAAAACAGTACTTGTTTCATGGAGGAAATTCGTTTAAGGGTATTATACTAACTACTTTATTTTAGTTTGAATATTTAAATAAATCACTCTAGCGATTTGGTTTTAAATGGCTATCTGTAAGGATTGTTTTTTAGTTATAGATAAATATATTTTTTTGTTTAAAAAATGCATATTAGTTTAGGTATTGATAAATGATTTAAAAACTAATAAAAAACTTTAACGATTTTGTTTAAAATTGTAATCAGGGGACTATTTTACATTATAAATATTAGTTTATATTTATTTTTCTAGAATACGTAGGTTTAAGGGAGCAGGAAAAGAGGATAAAGATGTGGAAGCTCAGCAAAATGGAGGAGAGAATGAACTTTCAACCAAATACTAGATGACTTGAAGGAAAGAAGACAACTCTGGGAGCTGAAGTTGGAGGCAGAGGACAGGGCGCATTGGAGGTCCAAGTTTATGGAGTGGACCTGTCATAAGACAGAACACCTAATAATAAATAATAAGGTACAATAAACATGATTAAAATGATAGTCTTGAAATACTGTACATTTCGATTGTTTATTTGAACGTGTGTGTGTGTTTTACTCTAAATAAATGTTGACTTAAAGGCTTGTTTCGAACAAGTTTGGGGTACGCGGGATTTTGAATTCTATTTTATAACTTTTCCAGGGTGTTTGTCTTGGATTAAAGGATTGTGTCATTGTTTTATAGTAGGTTAGATAAGCTGCATCGTATCCAAATGATGGTCGAACAGGATGGATAGATATAAAAAATAAACATAATTTTTTTAACCCTAATTTGAAATTTTGGACGTGTCCTACTAAATAAAAAACCTAAGCTAAAGCAATTTTTTAAATATAAGCTCAATTTTATTTATATAGAAAACTTTCGACACGTCTTGGTACCCTATTGGGCTTTACTCACTATTTAATTACTACAATTGAATAGGGATGAGGAAAGTACACATTTATAAGAAATGCACCATGTTTGGGTGGGTGAAGAGTGTAAAATAATTTAGGAAAGCCATCATAAGTACACCCAACCTGGATTCGAGCCTCAACTCCCAATACCCAGCAATCCTACCTATCATGAGGATGACGCACTAAGCTATGTGACCTCCATTGCGGGTTAGACGTGTGTCTCAACGTCAAATAAAAATAGCTTTATCAGTGTGAGGTGGCGCCTAGCTAAATGCTCCAAGCATATTCACACATTAGTATCGGCGTCTTTGAGCTCTTCTCTCTGTTTACGAGTTGAGGTCTCTGGAGGATGGTAAACAGACAGGGTAATGACACAACACGTGGCTTTGTTCATTGGTTGAGCACTTTCCCATAGCACTTTGACACCAAGTGGTAACTACGGTGCTAACAACAAACTTCTCAAACTGAACAAGGCAATGTCTCAAATTTTCGCAGCTCAATTCCTTGTAAAGATTTTACTAAAGGGCAAAACGACAGTTCTCCTCTGACGTCATTCTAAGGATCACGGACATTAGAGGGTAATGTTAACCTCGGTGGCTTCACAACTAAACGTGTGAGCTAGCAACTCCCAAATAAATTGAATGGAAAAGAAACAATCATGCAAAATTATTAATAACATTTTTTAAATTTTTAATCAATCATACTTTCAACGAAAATCAATTAAAGATTTATTTGAAAGTATATTAAGAAAGATATATTAAAAATGGCATTCAACATCGTTTATCCACTCATTAAATTTCCCAAATAACTTAAAAATGTATTTTCAAGCATTGATGGTATCAAAATAATAAATGTGAATGAAATTGGTAGCATGTGTTCCCTAGCTTGTCCGAGTACGTTAAGAATTAATTTTATAATTCAGGCAAACCTCTAGATTTTTTATCTTAAGGGCTCCACTTACATGAAGACACATATTTTCACATTGCGGCATTTCTTGAATATCAGTTCTAAGATTCAACACTACTAAGTAATTCTAATTTATCCCCATATTTTGTGTTGTGACTTTATTAAATAGTGACCTTATTCGTTTGAGGAAGGCTAGATACAATTCACGTTGAACGTATTTTAAAATAAACAATTTTTATTATTTGTTTTTAAGTTTAAAACTAAAAATGTAAGTTTAAATAAATAGTCCAGGTTGATACATTTTACTTCAATTTTTGCATGAACACTATAATGAAATTACACAGGGCTCATGGGCAAGAGAGTCTGAAGAGAGCTCTTCTGAAAATGTTTGGACCCCTTAAAGTGGGGGGTCACGTTTGTATACAAATTTTAAAAGGTATAGCAGTGACGTTTAATGAGGAGTGATGTTAAGGTGATATGAACCCACATCAACAGGAAAATATTCAATGTGAAATGCCTCCTTCCAACTTGTATTCCTCCACTCCCTCCTAACCTGTATTCCTTTACTCTCTTCCAACTTGTATTCCTCCACTCCCTCCCAACTTGTATTCCTCCACTCCCTCCCAACTTGTATTCCTCCACTCCCTCCCAACTTGTATTCCTCCACTCCCTCCCAACTTGTATTCCTCCACTCCCTCCCAACTTGTATTCCTCCACTCCCTCCCAACTTGTATTCCTCCACTCCCTCCACAGCGATTCAGTGTTGTTTATTTCTGGTCTGCTCCAGTGAAGTTTAGTTATGGCGTTCTACAAAATGTCTTATTCAAGTTTAGATTATAGTACTGAGGAAGAGAAGATGCTAGCTTGGAGTTCTGTGTGAATCGGCCTTAAGACCACGAGAACACGAGGCAAGGGGAGTCACAATTACTATTCACTTTAAATAAAACACTAGCTGGTATTTTAATAATAAGAATGTATCTTTGGTGACTAATAAAAGCAAAAGCCACTTTGTGAATGTATGGATTGGCCTATGTATGAAGTATTTGATCAACTAATATGTTATATAAAAACTTGTATCCAGCGTCGGCTTGGCCAGGTCGGCTAGCCTGTGCTCAACCAGAATGGGCTAACTGGTTCGCAAATAAAGCGCGTGGAAGATACACTAACAATTTGTGTTCGGTTTGGAACGTGACTTTCTCTCGGGGAACGTACCATAATAGACTCTCTCAAATTTGAAACAATGATGTATTTCTCATTCTACACAAGTTTGTGGTGAAGAAATGTCCCCCCTCCCGATGTCCCTTCTCACAGAAAAATTGGGCCTTGTATTGAGACACGGGTACGAGAAGAGAGATTCATTAATATTAAAATAAAAAAGTTATTGAATAAAAATTGAATTTTGAGAAATCTTCGGGAATCTTTAATTTATAGTTTGATGGTGGTTGCGGCCATTATGGAGCAGTTAGCTCTTTGTGTTAGTTTTGTGGATTATGTTAAATTATACTAAAGTTTGCTGCAATCAACAGTATTGTATGATTTCTTTAGTCAGATCTTAACAAATTAGGAATTTAAATTGCGAATGTTGTCGCTTGTTCATTGAATAGACGGAGTAGTATAAAGGCAATGGCATTCAAGCCTATTTAAATTTAAAAAATCTTCCCTGATTTACACAGCCGTAAATTTATTTGGATTGATCTAGAAGTCCTCCATTAATCAATTTCCCATAAAAAAAAATGACAATGGTAAAATCTTACACTAAGGGGCGACTCTCCACACAGTCGTGGTAAATTGTATTTCTTAAAAAAAAGATAGGAGCAAAGTGTTAGTGGAGTAAACGGAAGGCTTTATCATTGATTTTAACTAAACTGCGAGTGATTCGTAACAATTGTTTCTCAACCCCTCGAAGAGAGAAGTATTAAGATCATCGAAAAGAATTGATATCGAGATTTCGATACAAATTGTTAACATTTTATGACCCCTAAAACCGAAAATGTTTTCGCGATGCCGACTCTCTGTGTCTGTATCTTGGCCTAGATTCGAAACCATTTTACCAATCGAATTCCAATCAAAATATATTTTTTTACGATGACAATTTGTCCATAAACACAAAACCATTTATTTATAAATTCTGGTGCTACCAGTAGCTCCTTCTTTCTCCAGTAACCCCTTCCGACATAACTGAAAGAGAAGAGATTTGGCAACAGTTAACTGAGAGAAAGTGAATATAAAGCTTTTCTCCATAAGACCTGAAGTTCCCTCAGCAATGATATTGGGTATAGTGAGTCTGAAGATGAGGACGAGCTTTATGATATCTAAGACTAAGATGTTAATTTCGATCTTTGTATAAAAGAACATCACAGCCTCTGAAGATGCTCTAAGTGTTAATGTTGAGCATTTTCTGTTATACATGAAATATCACCACGATCCAGACTCTTGACTGAACTGAGCTTCATCGCTTTCAAACTTGTAATGACTCTGTAAGAAGGAGCGTTTGGGAGGGTTTATTCTGAGCTTTAAATTCTCTAAAATAAATTAAGATATCTCTTAAGCCAATTTTTTGGTCTCCACTCTTGTTAATGTGTATTGAAAAATACTATTTTCACGATCTCGACAGATGGGAAAAATAAATGAAATAGCAGCATCCAATGAAGAGCTTAAGTTATCCCAGAATTATTGGATGCTTTTGTTCAGCGATTATACATTTTAATTTGTTGTTGTTAGCGTCGTCGATTATGTAAATCAACTAAAAAACTTCAGCATTTATTGTTACAGCGCAAAAGGTATAACTTTCCACGTTGTTGTAATACATTCTGAAACTGCTTTAAAAACATGTTTTTATTTACTCAATAGTATACTCTATAATACTATCCAGAGCTGTAAACTTTTTAATGGTTAATTAGCAAATATATCCTTGCTATAGCTAAATATATGTATTTTTTAAAATTTTACTAAGTTGTACATTTTTATTGATTTTTAACTGTGTAAACTAAAGTTACTTCGACCAGATGAATATTTCTATTTTGGTTTTATTTTGACCGTTGAGTTAGGTATTTTTAAGCTTAGTTTGTGTAAGTGCAGTTACAAAAATGTTATTATATTAGATTGGATGTTAGTCCCCTGTCAATAATCCTAGTTATGGTTTGGCTGGAGTGTATCATAATTATGGGAATAAATACTAAAAACAAACTGTCTTTGGTAATTTATTTTTAAATTTTATAATGAAACTATATTGGATTGATATGGGTTATGTGGGGTCATACAAAATATTATCTGAGGATCTGAAAATGAGCCAGGCTGATGCTGGTTGTATCGACCCACCAATTGAGAATCAACACCTAGTTTTTGTATAAAATGTCAAGATTGTAATCGACATGGGCTAGATTGAGGTGTATGTTTGTTTAACATTTGTTGTACTCTGGATTGTGAGTGATAAAACGAGTATTGCAAGGTGTTGTGATTAGCTTGTGAACAAATAGAACATATGTGTGTCAGCATTCTTCACGGTAAATCAGGCTAGAAGCCAGGCTAAATAGTAGTAGTGAATCTAAGCTAACAGGGCTGAATAGTCACCATAGAGTCTAGGGGGTCACTCTGCCCCTTTTTGGGGCTACGCGGGTTAGGACGCCAGATCATCAGTACGTGTATTGGAGGGTTACTGTCAAGCCCAGTGTACCGGGATCCATAAACCGTGTAGGATCACCTAAGGGACAGTCGGGCAATTGGTTGAGCATTCCTTGCATACTTCGTGCCGTCACGAGATTCTAAGTAAATCTATTAAGCTTTTACATTTCCTCTAATATTTCTTATCAACATCGCGTTTTGTAATATAGCATAGTTGTACAATAAAAACAATAATAACCCAACCTGAACTCCAACTACGAACCCAAACAATCAGAACCCAGTCACTTCCCCCATCCTCAGCCGCAACCCATCCTGACAAAGTAGACTCCCACAGAGGGAGTGGGGGGTGACAATACATATTATAATAGTCATAAAAACTAAATATTAAAATAGTAATTGGTCCATAAATATGTATATTTACTGGTACATAGACTATGTATCCGATAAAGAAGCATATGTTTTTATTTTCTCACATCAAGAGAAAGTATTGTAATCGTGAAAAAACCAATCCTTAGGTTATGACGAATCTTTACCGTTTATGCGGGCCCAAACTCTAAAAAGTATTATCAAATTCACTTATTTGATAATTATTCTGATAGTCTATCTCTCTCTGGCTACGGATCTAAAATGGTTGGATAGATTTTGTTCAAACTTGATATTTAGATTCTATATGGCTATACTTAGGGAGGTTTTTGTTTTTGTTTCTGTGGTTTACATATGAATGAGTTTTTTGGGCTACACATATTTTCGAAAAGAGTTCTAACGATTTTGTTTAAAATTTATATCTAAAGAGCGGTTGACCTCCCAAATGACACTGTATACTAGCTTTTGAGGTAAAAATGAGTTCAAGAGTTTACTGATGAGAGATTTTTCCCAAAATTCAAACTATTTTAAAAAATGGCTGCAATGATTCGGTTCCAAATAGGTCTCATGAGAGTGTTTGACATGACATATTATAATGTATACTTATTTTGGTGATAAATATTCGTTTAAGGTTAGTTTACTGTTGACTGATTTTTAAAACATCTGAAATATTTTAAGAAAAGCCCCAATGATTTATTACAAAATGGATAGCCTATCTGACAAGTCTTTTAGAATATTGATAACTGCATATATTGTTTATGTTATGAAAATTAATTTAATAGTTGTCTCGAGATCAGAAATATTCACGATTACAATACTTTATGCTTAGATGAGAAAGTTAAGTACCATTATTGCACCATTACAAATTTATTCCAATAACCATTAATGGTTCCCAGCCTGCAAGAGCTGCAACTTCAAAATCGAGGTTGGATTCATGGGTCTGAAAAATTAGTTCGTGAAGTTGAAATTCAATTTAAAAGAAAAATTAGAACCTGTAATAAATATGTTTCCTCACTTTTGTCTTACAGAAAAGCATAAACAATGGGCTAATAGTGATGATTTCTTGTACCGTTTAGTGTAAATTGCTGGAATAATACTTGTGGCAACATGTGAATGTGTCATCTATCTCTTACAAATAGAACCTACAAGTTCCTTTTGACAGAAAAATGTACAATACCGTTATTAGCATTGCTTTATAAGAAAAAAGGTTAACCTTTGATAGTTTTGATGTCCATGAGTCCAAGTGCAGATATAACCTATTGCTTAGATCGGAGAAGTAGTTTGTGGCGATATATCTGTTGTAACGACATAGAAATCGTCTCTAAGTAAAGTAGTCCCACTTCTAATGATTTTGTTTGGTGGAACATCTTCCATAACTCTCCGTTTGCATGTTTTATCCGTCTTCTCTCAGTGGTCGATCATATTTACACACGTTATTGTGGCACTATTCCAGAATAATAACCATAGTGAAACCCACACATTTTGTATGAAACTTCAACTACACTGCTTCTATATGCAACGTCATGTGACGCTCCCATTTTTGGAATAATTAGCTATACAATAACTAGATCCATTAACGACACACAGTTTCTTGCCTTTTTCATCAAATATTTCATTTAGATACATTATAAATAACCTTGTGATAGAATCTGATTAAAGCCTTTCTCTCTCTTAGGTGACCTGGTGGTCTAGGGGTAAGGTGTCAGACTTCTGTGCTGGCGGCCGGGGTTCAATCCTCGGTACCGGCACAGATTTATCTGATTGCCAAACCCTTCCTTCACCTCTGACAAGACATCTTGTGAATGTGGGGAATGCCAGGCCTCCACCGTGGTTCGGATTCCACGTTAAACTGTAGGTCCTCCATTTCATCTCATAATCACCCTACCATTACACATTAGCGTAAGTGCGTATAACCCGAACGGGTAGTAAGACGCGGTGCTAATAATAATAATAATAATAATAATAAAGCCTTTCTATCACTTGATTTATCTTGACACAATGAGCCACAGCTTAACGAGTAATTAAACAAACTTGGGGATGGAACTCATTTATACTCACTGGCATGTAATTACAGGCCAAACTTCTCATAATGGAACTCCTCTATGCTCTCTAGCGAGTAATTCAAGTACAAACTCCTCGTGGGGGAACTCGCATACGGCCAATTAGTGTAAATATAATAAATTAACTTGGAGGAGCCTAAGTGCTCTAATCTAAGACCATCAGCCTTAATGTATTAACAATTTTTCTTTAATTTCCAAAAATGAATGGTTTGAAACCAGTGCTAGTTTTGTAATGCCTTAAAATCTACTTCAGTGGCCAAATGGTTCAAGGTGTCAATCTCATGTTACACGGGCCTGCTGATAACGGGGATTTTGGGGTTTGAATATAGGGCTGGTCTACTGAGGGTGGTTTCTCACTCTCCTTCCAAGCAAATTTGGGCAGAAGACCTCTTAAAAATGCTTACTTCCTCATCATGCATGCTTATAACCTGAACAGGCAGTAAGACGCCGTAATAGACCTTCAAGTGTGGGTACCACCAAAAGTGCTAGTGTTGTAAGTGCACCGTGCACACACGACAATCTGGTGATGTCCTGCACATACACACTAAACAATGCTCTCAGACGAGGCCAAACCCGGGACTTCTAGGTGGGAGTAAAACGTGTTTTAAACCACCATTCACTTCGTCCTTGAAAGTCTCGTGCCAAGTTTTTATGTAAACCTGCCAGCTACAGATGAAGCTGTGACAGGCACAAGTATAAAATAACCAAAAACATATCATCTCCTGTCTGTCTGTCTGTCTGCGTTTATAAATACCCACACTTCCTCTTCTCTGCGCATGAATAGCGATAATCAGCTGTTCAGTGATGTTTCGATATTCTGATGTCGTAAGCTCGACCATCCTTGCACTAAAGTTAGTGTCACTAACGAGAATAAATGTGTTTTATTCCAAACCACTGTCACATTAGAATGGCCGTGGGGATTCTCCTCTAACTTTACGTGTTACGTGTTTAAAATGTCAGTGATTTGTTAAACGAGCACTTTTTTAAAGATGTTGAATGGACCCAAAGAGGGAACGTGGTGGGGGAAGGGGGGGGAGAGAGGTACTCGTATAACAGAAGAACTTAAATTGTTGTGTGAAAAGATTTGGTTTGGTGAAGTTGAACAGAAATTAAGTAAAATGAAAACCTACCATTTAGTAAACAACAAAGGATACAACGTCCCATTTAATAAGTTTCTTAAGTTGAATAGAGCTGAAACTTTTAGATTAATTTCAAGTGTTAGACCTATAGAAGATAACAATTAACAGAATTTGTATTCTCATTAATTTATTTATTGGTGTTATCCTGTAAATTTGTACAGGAACTCCCAGAAACTCCAAAGTGATAGCTGTAAGGAAATGTTTAATACATTTGACTTAAAAAGTCACAACATTAATCTACGAACTAAAGTTTAGCCTACACCTTATCAATGGGTGTGTTATCAAGCTTAGTCCAAATAAGTTAAGCTAGTAAAGAATTTCAAAAGCCTTTTTCCGGCTTATTAATGATTAAGGTAAAATATCGCTTAAGTAATTATAATTTAATTTAATATTTTACCTATATTAGACGTGATATTTGCTGTTTAAAAAATACAGTACATTTTTCGGAGTATTATTTTATTATTGTGTATTTTATTATCAATGTGGTTTTAACGTTCATACACACACGGACTACTAATGCATGTGTGTATTTAATGTGCATTTTCTAAACACATAGCTGATATTAGCTAAATTACCTACATAGGCCTACTGGCTTAGTGGCTTAATTTGAAACATTATGCCATATTTTCTCCACCCAGCGTACGGATACCTACTAATTAGGTTACAGGACTAATGTCAACATAAGTACTTGTAATCGAGCCGAGGTACTCTTTTCGACCAATCAGACAACTTGGCCACATAATCTAGTCACAGATGGATGTTGAGTTGGGTTATTTAGTTATTACCAAATCTTTTCCTCCTCACCTTTTTACACCATACATTATATTCTATCATTTGTTACGAATTGTGGATGTCCACTAGGTTAATATAGGCCTAGTAAACAGAAGGACATCTGGGCCTAGCAATTCTTAATGTCCCGGTTTTGATCCCCATGTACAGTACATATGCCATTTTTAAACTTCGTTTAAATGAGTATTCCCTTATTTTAGATAGCCTGAGCAGTTGAAAGTGGGATAAGTTTTGACACTGGACCACAGAATTCTAAGGATGTTTTTCAATTAATGTTGTGGGGGGACACAACTCAACATGAATCGACAAAAAACACCACGCTCAATTTTACCAGCTGTTCCAAATCGCTTCAACACACTTGACCTCACGTGTTTAGTTACAGTGAATGGATTAGGGTGAATGTGAAGTTAGTTGTCGTGCAGAGCCGCCAAAGTTGAAACTATTCAACTCGCGCCGTGTGGACAGAGCGAATTGTGCGGAAAGCTTGCGTTTGTTTTACAGCTAATCACATGTGAATATTTCTACTCTGCTCTTGTATTTAAGCTCCTGTGTGAAACCAGAGTAAGGGGGCTATAACTCACATCGTGCCTGGTCACCACTGACGAGAGGGTTGGGGTTTGAATCCGGGCAGACAGCACTTTGTAAGGAGGGGTTTCAAATGTGATTTACACTAAGGCTATTTTCATCGTTTTTTTTTATATTAACGCCAGTGTATTTATGTCACCTCTTTCTTTAGATTGAGAGGTCAATGACCTCTGGAATGAAAGTACAAACACATATGAATAGGGTAAATAGGTACCTAGTTTGATTCTTTACAAATGTTTAGTTGTGAAATAAGGTTACCCTATCATCTCTTGATAAATTAATGATTTAGTATTTAATTCTTAATTTCCCCTATGACAATATAACGATATACGTATAGCATCCGTAAAGATCCGAGTTCCCTCACACTGGGGATATGCCTTGAGCTGTTTTAATTAGTTCACGCTACACACGTGAGTAGATATTACGCCCTTACGCCTCAAATTGACCCCGACGCTGATTGGCCGAAACTGGTCACGTGACCCCGCCTCCTCGCTCTCTGATTGGCTGTTGTTTTCCCCCCTCCTGCTCTCTGATTGGCTGTTGGTTTTCCCCTCCCATCCCTACCCTCCTGACCTCATTTCCCCTCGCCCTAAAACCCCGTCGCCTACCAACCCTGGACATGTTGGTTCTTGATGATTAATTATTGTTAATTAATTATTGCTAATTAATTATTGTTTATTAATTAATTGCTAGGATTGAGGTGCTGGAGTTTTTATTAATTGATTATGGCGTTGTAGTTTATTTTGGGGGAGCATGAGGCCGCTGCACGAACCTCGCGCTATGGTTGTCAGGGGGTTTCCTCCATCACAAGGCTCTGTCCGGCACGAACACCACGCCATGGCTGTCGGAGGTAAAATGAACACTGGTTTCCTCCGGCACAAGGTTCTTTCCAGCACGAAACTCTCCTGACAACCATTTGTGGTAGAGTGTGATAAATATTTCCCCCCTGCCTTTCACTTCCCCCCTACTGTCGCACCCTGGCAACAGTATGGTGGGTCGACAAGTCAGAACAAGAATAGATCGTGACCTCGACAACCTTGGGTTTTCCCAATGACGTAATCATTGCGTGTTATGTCGCAACCCTGGTGCCAGTATGACGGGTCGACAAGTCAGGACAAGAATAGATCGTGACCTCGGGAACCTGGGTTTTCCCTGGCGCCAGTATGTCGGCCTGACAAGACGAGTTGAGACAAGAATAGATATGGAGGTCATTGACCCGGGCAACGGGTTTTCCCTGGTGGCTCATGAGAAAAGAATAGATCGGGAACTAGGTCAGTGTGTCGCAACCCCAGTGCCAGTATTTCAGCCCGACAAGACGAGTTGAGACAAGAATAGATATTGAGGTCATTGACCCGGGCAACGAGTTTTTCCCTGGCGCCAGGTTGGCGGGCAGACAAG
>CABFVZ010005002.1:2431-38516 GCA_902151445.1 Timema monikensis
GGGGGGGGGAAGAGGAACTACAGGAACATTTACAGGAATGGGGGAGGGCGTATGTTATACCCATTGTCACACACGCACAGAAACATGGGAGTGAATGTAAGAGAGACTAGGAAAGTACTAGTCATGGGTCATTGGAGTGTTGACGTTGGCAACAATTACTACTCACTGTTGGAAAAAATGGAAATGTAGAAGTCTGTGGAAACAAGTAATTGACAACACACAAACACACAAATATAAAATAACAAAAAAGGTGTTTGTCTCTATATGACAGTAGAACGTAAATGCAGAGATATTCATGTTGTTGTTGGATTTCTCAATATTGTTTTAAATAAAGTAATAATTGTGTACTTAAATATTATGTAATTCAACCAAAATATGAATTGTGATGATAGCGCCGTGCGGCTATGGGAGGAGCTACACTCTCTATCCAGGAACCAGTTGAGTGTCAGAGGTGCTACCCCAAGACTTGTTATCTGTGGCTGTGTATTGTAATGTCATGTCTGCAACAGAATAGACTTCGCCTTGTACAGACAAATATAACATTAATACAAGCAACACTGGAATTATCTGATGAATTGTTCTAAAACAAATGCAAGTTGTTCCATCATGGTTCTAATTGGCTAATTAATGTGACAAAACAGGGCTAGGCTCGTTGAGATTATTTTATTTTCGTTTTCAAGTGTGCCTGTTCCTTTATTAAAGTGTATATAAGAAATATTAAAATAAAATATTGTTTTCAGCTTACATGAAAATAGGTAACCACATAAACACATTTAGCAAATCCTTATTGATGATAAAATTAAGAAAAAAAACCCAGGGTGTCTCCTCATCTGGAAATCCTGGAACTTGGTTTCCAAGATGGAGTTTAATCTAATGTTTCTAACAAATGGCCTTGTACATAACTCAACTAATCCTAATATTTGATTGCTCCCACAGCTGTTGTTCGACTTCCTGGCATTCAAGAATGATGTTAGTTTCTGGCGTCACACAGAAAACTTGGCTGGTTTGTCCAGTCGAACTATTGTGTGGCGAGCATTTAGTCAGTCGGTTGTTTTCCTCTATCTACTGGATGAGAAGACATCTTTGCTTGTGCTCATACCTTCAGGCGTTGGTGTGATTATCGAGGTTACTAACACATGCTACACTTATTTAAACAATGTAACATCATTTACACTCAAACAATTCTGCTTTCCAGTTAAACAAAGTTCATTTACATTTGTTGTTGAACATGAGTGTTTATAGCTAAAATAGTTATAAGATAGCAGTCAATTAAATTGTGTAAAATTAGTTTCAGGTTCTGAATTATTGTCTAAATTCATTCATTTTGACATAGAAAAGCCTTCTATGAATGCTGAAAAGATTAATATGCCTAATTTAATGTATTAATATGATTTGCATAGTGACTTTGATATTATATCAATATTCATGAGGAGAGTTGTTTTGTCCCCAGATGTGGAAGGTACAAAAGATGCTAAAGGTGCGTCCAATCTGGTACGGTTGGTTACCCTGGCTGCAGTTCACTTCTCGAGGAACCTCTGAAGCTGAACAGAAGACACAACAGTTTGATGCAGAGAGTATGCGCTATCTGTCCTACCTGCTGTACCCGCTCTGTGTTGGAGGAGCCCTCTACTCTCTGCTCTATGAACCACACAAAAGGTCAATATATTGTTTCAAGTCCTTTACTCTTTAAGATAGCTTACTTTGATTGTTTCCACTATGATAAGATCCATGGTGAGACCTGTCAAGGTAAGTCTAAACTTTCTGTTCAAAACAAATACAAGGTAGGCTTTCTTTAAATAATAATTTAGGAGAATTCAATTTTAATTGTTTTGAAGAACTATATTATGTTTTCAAAGAGTATTAATATGATCTATTAGGTAAAAAACATCAATTATAAGGTTAAAAATTAATTTGAAAGATATTTGGTAAGATTATTACAATGTCAGTGTCTTAGGACTTAAATATTGTGATAGATATTAAATTTATACATTTACAAATTAAATAACATATTGAAAACAATTAAAAAATATTAAAAAACACATTAAAATATATTAAAAAACATTAATACATTAAATGCTCGTAAAGTTGGTTAAATTTTGTCTGATATAGTACAATTAGTTTGTATAATGTTATTATCTTGGTCAATTATTAAAGTGATAAGAAAACAACTTGTACTTAAGGAGAAATATTAGTATGTATTAAGAAAACAATACGTATTAAAAATATTCTGAGGAAAAAAATATTAAAATTGAATTGTTCCTTATGTGTAGTCCCTTGTTCCTTGGTTTCACATTCTTGTGATGTATGATTGCTTCTACATGTTTCGATGCGCTACGGCATCACTCTCAAGACATGAGAGTGGAGAGAATGAGTGTTCCAACTAATGGTGTGAGGAAACTAAAGTAGAAATAGAGCTAACGTGTGTATATAAAATGAGAATCGAATTGATCTGGGAATTTTAAAAGTAGATAGATTTATTTGGACATAATTTAATTTAAGATAAAAAGAGAAAAAAAGGGAGTTTGGGTTGGAAAAAAATTGACAATTTAATATCTATCACAATATTTAAGTCCTAAGACACTGACATTGTAATAATCTTACCAAATATCTTTCAAATGAATTTTTAACCTTATAATTGATGTTTTTTACCTAATACATCATATTAATACTCTTTGGAAACATAATATAGTTCTTCAAAACAATTAAAATTGAATTCTCCTAAATTATTACAATTCGTTCCTTACTAATTATTAAAAATGTTTTTCAAAAATTTCTTTAAATAGTTAAACATCGCTTCACCTCAACTGGTTTGTGTATTATTTAACCATTGATTATTTCAAGGAAAATGTAACAATATTGTGTAATAATCTAGACATGTCCATTTAGCCACCTTAATTAAGCCAAACCTATATATTACTAAATTCAAAATCAAACTTTTACTGATTTTTTCCACTTGTTTGAGTTATGCCTATTGTAATTCTTATAATTGTATTGGTATGAGAAAGTTAAAATTTAAAGAAATTGAACCCACATTTCTGTGAAACGACAGAGAGAAGCCAATTAGGTAAAACAGCCTCACTACTTCTGACTAGGATTTGAACCATGACCTCATGATAAGTACCTTCTAGTCTCTAGAGTGCCCTCAATCCAATGCTACTGTTAGCTCATGTCTGTACACACTATTTCTTGTATGGGAATTTATTTTTCAATATTGAAGTCCTGAGGTTGGATGGCAACACTGCACATCTTCGTCTTTGTTTTGAGGCTAGGATTGGTTTAAGATTGTTTCCAAATGGCTTGATCTCACATGTTTTTGTTGTACAAATGTGCATCTTTTATTTTAAATTGTGTACAAACTTAAATGAATGCAAATTAAAATCTAAAAAGACGCTTACATCTGGGATGGACTTGAGAGAAGTCAAGGGAAAGAGTGTTTGTTTATTGTGTATTTGGTCTTGGTCTGAGCTGGAACAATATTCATTAGCTCATTAGATTGATCATCCATTACTTTAATGTTGTCTCCTCTTCTCTTCTTTGAGCCATAGCATTTTTTTTGGGTCTAAATCCCTGACATCTCTTGTGATTATGATTTTCCTTATGTTGGGCATCCATATTCTACAAGCTTTCGAAATTTCGGAATATCCAACAAAAATTCTTTAATCTGACCTGGAAGAAAATTTTTCTTTGCCAGTTTTTTTGTTGTTGTCCAAAACGAAGGTTTTGTTGCCAAATACATGAAGATGTCAAACTGATGGAATTCTTCCTACCCATTTCAGAAAAGGTGTTTCACCTTTAAGGGTCTTTGAGGGAGACCTATTACGCAGGTAGTTTGCTGTGTGAATTGCCTCAGCCCAAAATGACGGGGGGACGTTTGACTCCAACATGAGACATTGGACTTTATCAAGTAGGGTTCTATTCATCCTTTCAGATAACCCATTTTTATTGAGGGCTATACGGTGTGGACAGCCGCCTCTGAATTCCACATTCTTTTAGAAAACTCTCAAATTCTTTGTTGCAGTATTCTGAGGGGTCATTATCAGATTGCAGAAATTTAATTTGGTTTTCTGTAAAATTCTCAACCTCATTTTTAAATAATTTGAAAACTTCTAGAACTTCATTTTTATGTTTTAAGAAATAAACTTGGATGCAGCGCATTTTCTCATCCGTAAAGGTTACAAAATATCTTGAACCACCAGGGGATTCAACAAGCATGGGGCCACAAACATCCGAATGCACTATTTCCAAATCTTCGAGGTTTTCTGGAACTTCTCTTGTAGAAAAGGAAGCCCAGGTCAATTTTCCTTTTATACACACCACACAATCACTCAGCGTATCACTCTTTTTGAAATCTAAGCCTTCCAATGTTTCATTTTTGCACGCCAACTTTAAATCTACTTCATTTAAATGAGTAAATTTTCCATGCCATTTTTCTATTTCATGTTCTTCATGCATTTTATTCATTACTTTTACAGCCTTATAATCAACATAATATGGCCCATTTGACTTATTAGCTTCTAGTACTACATTGCCTTGAGGATCTGTCACTAATGATTTGTTCTTTTTAAACCAGATATCAAACTCTTTATCAGTAACTTTAGATACTGATGGTAGATTTGGGGTCAGACTTAGTACAAACAATGTGTTAGCCATTTTTTTTTTTTTCTAATCTTGCCTTTTGATTTTGACTAGGCAAGTCTCAGTAATAGAAGCTGTATGATTCTCAGAGGCCACTTTAAGAGTCCCATATTCAGGGGATTGATTAAAGTCCGGAAAACTCTCTCTATGTCTACACATAATGTGAATGCACCATAAGGAAATTCCACTCACATGAATTATAAGAAAGACCCACTGTTCCTCCATTTTGAAAGTTGACTCCCCTTTTTTATTGTTGCTCCATCATCTCACGGCCTTTTGACCAAACCATACACATTTGTGGCATTTATATTTAATTTGAGAGGTTGAGGAAACATTGGTAGTTTTTTGAAAATAACCTGGACAATCTTTGTTCTTTGATTTTCTTAAAGAGTTTTTCTGAAAAAAGATTCATCCGAGGTGTCAATATCATTATTGCTTCTGGCTTCAAACTCTTCAATTGATTTGATTCCCAAGTCCTCTGGAGTAGGCAAGCTATCCCTGGACTCGATTGCTACATGGGTTCAGAATATCTCCAGAGATACAATATTTCCCCAGAATATAACATTTTCATAGAAAATTTCCCCGAAAACCATAGCACTAAAAATAATTCATTGAATATTTTATAGAGGCTGAAGGGAATAAAGATTATTACCTACTACATCGTTTGGAAGATTCAAATTCAAACATGTTTTTAATCATAGTTATTTTTATAGTAGCTACCTTATAAAAGATATCTCTCAGAAATGGCAACCTTCCCATTTCCTTGTGTGCATTACATATTGTTATTAATTGTTGCCAGTAGGCAGTTGCCAGGGCTTTTTGTTAGCTTTATTTTGAAGATATACAAAGAGCATAACAAATACAAAAATGTCAATAAAAGTATATATTTGGCCTATAGCTCAGAAACTATTGGCTCTACAAAAATATATTTCAAATAGAATATTTTTATTTTTGATAGAACATTAAATTAACAAAAATTGGCTATTTCTTATCTCAAATAGTTGCAGATGATCAAAATTGGAAATTCACACTTTTGTAAAAGTCATTTTCATGGGTTAACGAGAGTTAACATTTTGTTTTTAATATTAAACAATACCTAGATAAAAATAATAATCAAAATTGTTAAAGCGGATTTTGAGAAAATCAAGTTTTTCTCTTTTTTCCCCATCAGTAAACTACCCTTAATTTTAGGGCTCAATATCTAATTCCAAATTTATGATCCCTTTGTATTATTATATAGTACGGGGGGAAGGCCTCAAAATATACAATAAACAATTACATCCCAGTGTGGTATAAAACTAAAATATGGCAGGCAGGTGAAAATACTAACTCCAAATAACTATAAGAGTCAGGACATTTTAAAATGGGACTCCAGTAAATTGGGGTGAGGGGGGAAAGGTTAAAATAAGAAAATACTTTTAGGTGTGTTTGAAAATTTAAATTTGGTTGACAGGTTGAAGAACAACTTCATATAACCAAATAAGTCTTAAAATTATAATTGTTTATTTGTGAATTAGAGAAATGATGGTGGTGGATTAGAGGGGGGTGGGGGGTAAAATTTCCAAAACCAATAGAAGAAAACTACAAAAAGAACAATTTTGTTTGGTTTGTTAGGGTGCCTACTATAGATTGTTTTCAATCTACTTCATTTTTGTTTCTTTAGATAGTAGATTTAAACTAACTCTTTTGGTTTTTATTGCAACAATGCCCCCACGTAAAAAGCCGCTGTTAACATGTTAACAGTTGCGCCTTAAATTTAAATATTTTTTCAGTTATTTTATGATTTTGCTTGTAAACCAGGTTTATCTTGTTTTGTTTATTAGATAGTAAATTTAAACTATGTTTTTGGTGTTCGTTGTGACAATATATCCTGCAAGCAAATCCAGATGCTAGGGCCGAAAAAAAATTCCTCGCCTCATATATGTCTGAAACTGTGTTTTTGGTGTTTTAGGTGATTTGATAGGGAAAAAAAGTATTTTACCCAGCTAAATATGAACGAAGCCCCGGGAAAACTCTAATTGTTAATAAGTCTGGAATTTGATAAAGCTCTCTGTATATTATAATATTTCATTTTAAGATTTTCTGCAATGTAAAATCATTATTATAGATTGAAACATATGTATAAAAAAATTATATACTTAAGAAATGGTTGCTTTATCAGTTATTGGGAACGTTGAAAGGTTGAGATTTAGATGCTGACAAACCCCATCTGAAAGACTGGATTGCATATTAATTCGTTTGAAAGAAACTATGATGTATTGTGAAATAAAATATGGGCTAATTCTCAATTTGTGTAAAAGGTGATCAAATTTGTTAATAACATCTCTGACACTATGCATATATAATAAATTAGTATTTTGAATTCCTGTCCCCTTACCATGAGAGCTCACAGCTTATAAGTAGGGACCTATAAAATGGCAAAATTACATTAAATGTAAAAGTAAAACTAAAATGTATAGCGCATAAAGGTTTGACTCATAAAAAAAGTTTGATTTGTTAGGTGCACAGTGAGATATTTTAAATTAATGAGCTAGCTATCCCTCCTGTAATAATTGTCAGTGGAGATCCTCTGTCAGGCCACACGAAAACAAAGTCTAGGAAGCTGAAATTTGAAAGTCAATCCATTCTTACCCCAAAAATGTGTGCGAGTACCTTAACGACTTAAAGTTTCCATGGGGCTCCCAAAATATGTGGTTTACCAAAAAACTAGCAAAAAGTGAGGGACTGGCTTCCCCCTTCACTCCCCCGATACATGTTCGGAACACGAAACCGCAACAGCTGGGATATTCAACATAGATCCGACCTTATGTTCTTTTTGTATATTTAACTTGTACCAATGTATAAAGGGCTAGAGCCACTTCTTCCTCTCATCATCGATGGCTGTCCCTCCCCGGACTGTCCATACAAGCGGTGGTGAACGGATTCTCGGGACGCGGGAGGAGGAGCAACAATGTGATGGCTGTGGTGGAATCAACCCGGGAGGGTGAATCGCCGCACTAGGGCAGGTCCGGGTATGATGCCGCGAGCGAGAGGGGGTAGTGCCAGCCACACCTGTAGAGCAGCCGTCTCTAGGGGCCACAGGGAATTCCAGGCCTCTCTTGTAGAGATGACCTGGGCGTCCGTCTATTCTCGTTGGGTGCTGGTCGCGGCGACTCAGCTGATCAAGTCAAGCTTCCACTTGTCGAAATAGGTCTTGGTTTGAATTCACCGTTTGGGTTAGTTCCTGGATAGTGGCCTGCACAACTAAGTTGTCGGACAGAAAGTTGACAGACATCTGAGGGTTAGTTTGATGTTGTAGGGGTAGGCAAGTGCATTCCAGACAAACATTGATGAACTAACTTAGATAATTACGATAATTCCATCTGGTTTAATAATAAAAAAAATTACATTTATTTGCGCTAAAATTCAATGTTTACACTGGAAAAAAAAGAGGATTTTATTCACAAGGGGAAAAAGGCCAACTTTGCATAAATTCAATAAATTAATTAATAGGATATATTAAAATCTCTTTCATTACAAATACAGACATTTATTTGACATACAAGATAAAAAGTACATACTACTACAAAATCTGAGAAAGTTAGTGGTTTTCTCAGCCCTTCCGCTCCACCTCAAGACTTTTTACCAAGCCTTTAGACCATTGTTATTTTATACAATAGTGCTGGAAGTTTTTTCTTGATTTTATACCCCATTTTTCCCCAGTTAAGGTTATAAAATTGGGTGCTCCTAGAAGCTACTAGGATTGGTCCTTGTTTAGATCATACTCATTTAACAGCTATTTAGAATAGTGCTTTCCACGAAATATTTTGAAATTTGGATACTAGAGAATATTTAGAGTAGTCCTCCTTTGGCAAATTTTTGAAAATTGGAAGCCCCTAAAAGCTCTTTGAAGCTGTGCCTACCCAAATTTTTTTTTTGAAATTTGGAATGCACTAGGAGGTATTTAGAATGTTCTTCACCTGTCTTTTTTTCTTTTCGAAATTTAGATGCCTCTTGGAGCTATTTGAAGTGGTCTTCCACCAACATATTTTTAAAAAATTAGATGTAGTTAGAAGCTATTTGGAATGGTCCTCCTCTGTTTTTTTTTTCTTATTATACCCAGGCTATGTAAGATTCAGAGTTGTTAGTTTTGAGTATTATCTTCATAATATCTTATTATCCCTCGATATATAAAGGGGCGCCAAAAAGCAATCCCACCTGGGCATAAGATTTACCTTGGGCCGCCCCTGGTTAAGCTGGGATAGAGAATGCAAAAAAACAAAATAATAAATTATTCCTCAGTGTGGCAGAAGATTTAAATTTGTCAGATGGGTGAAAGGACCACCCCAAATCGCCATAAATTTTAACATGAAAGGCAAGAAAATGGAAAAAGGATCCCCTAATAATTTCTAAAATCAGTAGGAAAAAAATGATAAATCTAAATAACCAGAAGATTCTGAACATTTAAAATGTAAAATAGGAAGGAGGGGGGGCTCGGGGAAATAGTCAGGGCTTGACATTTCCAAAACTAAAATTACAAACCACTTATCACTATGGTAAACATTTGAAATTTGGCGAGAATATATAGAGAGAACCCCAAAATCAATGAAAAGTTAAAGTTTCAAAGCTGGATGACAAATTTAAAAATCTGAATGTGGGAACCGAATAAATTTGGGTAAGGAGGAGTATTTTATCTCTCCAAAATTATTTAAAAAATTGTTTTCTTTTGCATGGATAAAAAATTTGGCAAATTGTTAAATTAGTAAAAATACCACTCCACATAACAAAAAGTAGGAAAGTTTGTAATTTCAAGATTAGGGGTATGAGAAATGGATGAAAGGTGCATGGGGAAGAAGGGGTAACAATTCCTAATCTAATATAAATACATTTTCTTGATAGGATGGACAATTTGTATTGTCGGATGGAAAACTAACACAAAAACCAAGTATTATCTTAAAGGAGATCCATATTGTTAGCTCATGGTTGTATGAGGAGGAGTCTTCAAACTGCTGCTAGCTGGATGTTGGACGTCATATTAATATAGTCGGGACATGTCACGAACACAACTATACAAACCGCCACTCCACACTACATCGTGAAAGGAGAAATTAATATTTCTTCAACTGTTTGAACATTGACAATTAATTATCAGGGAATAATTATACTGTGTCTGTTCAATTTATATTAATTACTCTATATAATGTTAAGACTGGAAAAAAATAAATCCGTTTTAAGACACATCTTTTTGTGACATTTTATATATTCAGCCCTTTCAGCCAGCTTTAAACTCTTGTCGATCTCTGTGGTCTTGGGTTAAGGTTCCCACCTTAAGACCTGATGTATCTAGGTTCAAACCCAGCCGGGGTCAATGGATTTTTCTTGAGCGATACAATTCTGTAGCACAACTTCCTTAAGAGGTGATGTAAAGCCGTCAGTTGTGGCGTGTAAAGAATCCTGGAAGGTATGTGAAAATACCTTTCTCAGTAAAACTGGTTGGCCCTTTTGTGCTTGTTCATAGAAATTCTTGTGTGCTGATATAATCAGTCAGTTCAGAGGGTTAAATAAATACAATTTCTACTCTTTTTCTGATTTTAATATGCATTCCTGTTGATTCTCCATGGCGAATGTTTGTGTTTTCAGTTGGTACTCGTGGACAGTGCACAGCCTGGTGAATGGAGTATATACATTTGGATTCTTGTTCATGCTACCTCAACTGTTTGTCAACTATAAACTCAAGTCTGTGGCTCACCTTCCCTGGCGAGCCTTCATGTACAAGGTCTATCAACTCCATACTATACTATACTATAGTCATTTTAGGGGAGAATGTATCTATGAGTCAAAAATAGGAATGGCACAAACATAAATTGTGCATGGAAGTCATCTATGTTACAATTGCTGACACATGAAGCTGCTGACTAGCCTAGCCTCATGGGATAGAGGATCACTGCCAGATCAAGAACATTACAGAGATATCCTGAGTCATCAGCTGGGTCAATCTTTACTCTCGTCCGCACACTTGCTCCTTAGTATCAAGTTATTTTTAAAATAATAATTACTCGGGTGCTTACAAAACAAAATAAATAAATACTTTGAAATGTACCATTAACACAACGGACAGAGCAAGTTTATCTTACATTAAAACAAAAAATACATTACTTACTACTGATTAAAAATATAAATACAAAAAATTTGAGTTATATTAAATTAAAATATCAATTTGTGATAAGTAGTTACTGAAAACTCAATTATGAATCACTTTGATATTTCATGTACAGTTTTAGAAGGCATTGATGAAAGAAAATACATTTGGGTGTATTTTTTAATATTTAGCACCGCGTCTTACTACCCGTTGGGGTTATATGCTTTAAGTACTAATTACGCTAATGGATTAGGAATTGGGAAGGTCGAGTTAGAGGAAATGAACCCGCATTGGCGTGGAAGGGGAGTGGAAAACCATTTAGGAAAAACCACCCCCAGTTCACCCGACCGAGATTCGAACCTCGATCTCCCCGTCCTCAGCAGTCGAGCTCAACACGACAAGCGCGTTAGTTAGCCAACTACGCATTTGGGTGTAGTAACTCTGGTTTATCTGTGACCAACCTTTCATTCAACAAACAGTTTGCTCAGTTGTTGTCTGCTCATTAAACAAAGAGCTATCCATGTGCTAGTGGGAAGTAGTTGGCAGTTTATAGTACAAAGACACCTGCTTCTATGATAAAATGGTCTAAGGTGTCACTTTACAAATCAACACTTCATTATTTTGATAGCACATGGCATTTTCCTCAGAAGGTATTCGACTGAACAGTGTTGCTAACTTAGTTGGGTAAGATGTGGTAGACTAAATATTCTGCTCTTGTTATATGTGTGTGTGGCAGGTGGTGCAAATATTTAGGTTGGGTGATCTGATGAGCCAGTTTCCATCTTGCAGTGGCTTTTGTTGACTTTGACTGTGTATAAGTTCTCAAAGTTGGCGTTATGAGTAGAGGCACATTATAGACTGGTATTTTCTACAATTCTATCATATTTGTTTATAAACTGCTTAATGCACTCTATTCCACACTCTGTTACAACTCTACTCTAACAAACTCAACTTAATGCACTCTATTCCACACTCTGTTACAACCCTACTCTAACAAACTCAACTTAATGCACTCTATTCCACACTCTGTTACAACCCTACTCTAGCAAACTCAACTTAATGCACTCTATTCCACACTCTGTTACAACCCTACTCTAACAAACTCAACTTAATGCCACTGAAAGATGCGGATAGAAAAACAAAATGAGCTCAGCTGTCATGGCACGAAAGCAATGTTTCTTCCACTTCCTTCTGAATATTTCACACTCCCTCTTGAAGAGTTTACCATTGTTTTCAGTGAGAGCACTGGAAATGTGACTGTGATACCATTTTAATTGTGAAACTGATATTGTATGAAATAATTAATTAATTAAATCTCTAAGTTTAATAGCTAGCACTCAATACGTAATTAAGTTGACATTATTTGCCTAAACCTTATGATAATTAAATGATTGTATTTCACTTTATCTCAGGCATTCAACACATTCATTGATGATCTATTTGCTTTCATCATCACAATGCCAACAGCTCATCGTGTGGCCTGCTTCAGAGATGACTTTGTGTTCCTCATCTACATGTATCAGAGATGGTGAGTCGTAAATACAACACTTATATTGACAATTTACCACCTCCCTTCATCTTCAAATTGAAGGTTACATTTTAAAATAATGTCCATGTTGTTTCTGTCCAGGTTGTATCCCGTCGATAGGAGCAGGCGAGATGAATCTGTTCCATTGGAGCTGGAGAAGTCTAAGAAAACAAACTAGAAGACAGTGTTTGAAGGGTCGTTGATATTTTAACAAGTACAGACCCGGTTGCAGTATTAAGTTACTATCCAGTATCAGTCGAGATGATTGTCTTAGTGCTGCAAAGCATACATTCTAAACATTATTAGACGAGGTGGTGGTAACATTGAAATGTTCTTAGTATGGCTATGACACATTTTATATTTTGTATTGTTTTATGTTAGTGTGACCTATTATCAGTGAATAAATATTGCTGGTTTTTTTATCAATTATAGTTTGGTAAACTAATTACTCCAAGTTTGATAAACAGTAAAATTAATTTCCTATCACTAATAAAATGCTTTGCCCCAATATTTTCAGCACATAGGGGGGTTTGAACCCTGATCTCTCCGACTTTGGAGCTCGGTAAAGAACAATCAAATATATTATGCTGGTTTTTTTCATCAACAACTTGTATGTTTTATAGTTAAAAATTCAACCATGTTTAAGTTATTTTGTAGAAATAGATTTTTAAGTTTATCTCAACTCAGTATTATACATTTTACACAGGTGTACTGGCTTAAGAAAATAAATATTTATAAAACTCGAAAAAACAATCTTGTTTTTGTTCCAAACCGGCACACTACACAATACACTAAAACAGTCTAAACTACACATACACATTATTATTTCTCTCATGCTTTTGAACCATCCTCAAGGGGAGGATGCTCAAATAATACAAATTGTAATATAAAAAAAAGGACAACAAAAAAAGTGAGTGCTATGGAGTTCAAGGTTTTGGATGTTATATCCAAAACATTCAAATACTGAAGCTCGCAACTCTCACACCTGTTGCTAAGCTATCAAAAGGGGTCGTCTACCTCTGGAAAAAGTAAGAGACTGCAACCTGCCTACCATTCATAATAAACTATAGAAAAATATTAGACGTAATACCTTGGGTATGGTGGGGTATATATAATAAAAATTAGTATAAGTCAAAGTTAGTCGATATTTATTAGCTATAGCTCAATTAGATGTTTAACACTCCATTAAATATATACATTGTTGTTGTTGTGATGTATAAAGAAAATAGATTAAATTCATAAACAACTATGAATTGAAGTCAAAGCTAAAGAGTCTCAGGTTAAATATTCATCAGATTACTTAAATGTTAACTTAAGATGTCGCCCATTAGAAATGGCGCATAGTAAATAACATGATAATTTGAATTCAAATATTAAATATTCGTGCATTAAAAAATGGAACATAGCAAATGACAACAAGATATTTTAAGTTCAAATATTAAATATTCGTCCATTAGAAATGGCATATAGCAAATGACAACAAGATAGTTTAAATTTAAATATATAAACAGTTCCCGTGAACATTTATTAAATATTACAGTAAATAGACACAATATCACTAAACATATCTAATCGATACAATCGATTATTTATGACTCTACTGGCGATGAATGACCTACCTCTACCTTGCAATGAAGTGATCTCTAAAAAAAAGATAAAGTATATTCCTAACTGTCAGATGTATTTTAAAGTATAATGAATATTAAGCCAAAAAGGAATTTTGAAAAGATTTACATTTAAAAAAAAAAGAAGTTTAATTTGCCAAAAGTGGATTTAGTTCTTACATTTTACGTTTCTGAAAGCCGTAGCTTATCGTATCCCTGATATGACTCAGGCCCAATTGTAAAGTTCGTAGCCACAGGCACCAGAATATATACCCTAAAGCACAGAAGAGGGGAAGATGGGGAAAAAAGGGGGGAATAACATTCGAGAATACAAAGGAACACAAGAAAGCGCATGTTGATTTGCTTCGGGAGAGTCCGTGGGCGTTCGGGAATCTTCTAGGAGGGGATCTCTTTACTGCGCAAGTCCACTCAACCCAAGGCGTTGGCTTGAACTTGCCATCCAGTCTTCACAAACAGTATACAACTTTCTCGGTTCAGTGAAGGTGCGTTAGGTGGTTTTGTGTCGTTCTTCCACGTAGCCCGAGTCAACAAGCAAACGGGGTGAGTCTTGACTATTTATGTTTGTTTCGTGTCTTTCATAAAACATCCGATGCTACACTTTATACTAGAGCAAGGCCAAGCATTATATTACCAAGGTTTTGTATTCAGTTACACTAAAAATTAAGCTAACAATTTTAATACTCTTGAGTACCGGGCCAACATAATGCACCTACCTGCAGAAGAAACTGGCCAATTTTAGGGGTTTAAAATAAATAATTTCTCCAGAGCCGCATATTAGATTTTAAAAGTTCAAAGACCAGTTTGGAACTACATTCTTCTTTATTCTGAATAATTATAATCTATTGTTCTATCTTGTAAAGTGCCCTTATTAGGGTTCTGAGTAAAAGTGTTGTTTAAAAGGTAAAAACAAAAAGGTATAGATGGGCCACTCGAATCCACTAAATTCTAACAAGTATTCGTGATTCGAAGATTTGGTGTTTTATTGGATTCAATAGTCGAATCTTTCCCCTCATAAATAAAGCATAATTATTTTGAATTCAAAAATTAGGCCTACTTAAAAAGCACAACTTAATTCATAATCATCATTTTGTCAGACAAAAGAGATAAGCATGAATAAATCTATTTTTTTTTTATTTATAATTGTTAGGTGTAGAAAATCTTACATGCCTAAAACCCTACCTCCCACCTCTATGGGAAACCTGTACTCGACCGATGTAACGGACGCTCACTTCTAAAACTCACAAACAATCTTGTAAATATTTTACTGATCACATTAAAACTCTTCAAAAACTTAAAATCACAACTAGAATTACAAATAAACTCGAAATAATTAAAACAATTTATGACTTTTTTTAAAACAGAAATAAGAACACATTACACACGATACAAAGTCAGCCGCCATGACGTTTATGTTTACTCGCCAGACACATGACGGTTAATTCTTACTACTCAACTGGTTTTAATTATCTACAACTATGTAAAGAACCCCAATTTATTGCATATGATGATCATTAAGTTAGACATTTTGTTGGGTTTCATGAAAAATAAATACTGTCAACAGTCAGACAGCGATAAAACTGTTTATTTATCCCTACTGACCTATATATCGTTTATCGATTGTTTGTTTAGAATCGATTCAGGTAATCTGATCACTTAGTAAGCACTATAGAGTTTTAAGAATCAAATAACGACTTGCTAATCCATTATTTATTTTTAAATTGATTTTAACTTAGTTATTATTTCTTTTAAATATGTTATTGAAGTAATTGTGGAAATATTAAAACGTAGTCCTGCCTTATAAAATGGGAATGAACATATTGTAGCTGTAAATATGTTTGTGTTTTAAATAGAATGTATTCTCAGAAATTGATATATCGCAAGAATAGAATATATTTGTGTTTTAAATAGTATGTATTCTCAGGAATCGATATATAGCAAGAATTGAATATATTTGTGTTTTAAATAGAATGTATTCTCAGGAATCGATATATCGCAAGAATAGAATATATTTGAGTTTTAAATAGAATGTATTCTCAGGAATCGATATATCGCAAGAATAGAATGTTTCTTGTTTTCTACACGAAAATAGATAATAGATATAAAATAAAATAATACCATTACATACTTAGGCATTATTGAGTTCACTATTTCCAATGTACGTTTAATTGTTAAGCATGTTGTTTTAGTTTCTTTTTTTTTTAATCTGTTTGTATTTTAATCTTTGCTTTCATATTAAAAAAATTAGAATCATTTAATGATGATTAAAGTTGATCAAAAGGTAACTAGGCCTGGTTTGTTTGTTTTTTTAGAAACTTAACTCATACTGAACACTTTTAAAGATAATTAAAAAACACTAAATTTTTGATTGATTCAATTTTTAAACAATAATATGAGTCTTAATTGTTTAATTTGGCTGGATTTTAACCTGTATTTTTTGAGGGGTGTCCGGGGTTGATTTAAATTGAAAGCTTGATTGAAATAAATCTTAATTTAAAGTTTAAGCCTATATTGTGTAATGTAGGTCTATTTGTAAATAATTAAAATTTCTAACAATTTGCTAGGATTCGGATTCAAGATATGAAAACAAAATGTGATTCGAATTTGAGAAATAGTGGATTCGACCCATCTCTACAACAAACATATAATAAACAATAAACTTATACAATCAGCTGGTTATGTAGATTTAGGTGATAGGCATCATCCAGTACAATAAAATGTGCATAGAGGCTCTTAATAAATAATTTATCTTCTAAATGCTACCTGATTTGTAGATAAATATACTATAAAATAATATTTTATTGATTTTAGGCTACCCTTAGAAAGTATAATAGCCTATAGGTATTGAATCATACACATGCAATTCATATTGTAGAGGTGGAAAATAATATTTTCATGTTAACATTTGCGAGATAGGCGTTTACTTTCATTAACACCTTTGGATTCTATGTTATCACAAATTCTGCCAATTCTTCTATTTCATCTTCATTGTCATCTATCTCATCAGCTAAATTCATTATTTATTCTATTTCATTAACAGATAAACCTTTTCTACTCGCCATCGTTTACACAACATGAACAAAAGAAACAGAAAACATGCTATTCTTCCCGCAAAGAACCATTTAACTTGAGCTATTTGGAGGGTGAAATACAGGGTTATTCTGGCTATCAAAACTCCCATTAGGATGTGCAGTCAAATGCCATCTATGACCACAATTCAGAACTAACTAACAGAAGACCCTATAGCATCAAGCAAACATGCAGAAAACGCAGGCAAAGATTTTATGCCGATGTAAATTCAAAACTTCTTTGAATTAATGGGCTTAGCGAAATTCGTAAGAGTGGCTGCCTGTAAATTCGATGGACATGGTGTCAAGAGAGTTAAATTCTAATACCAATACTTTGTACTTATGTTTTATAGTACATGTCTTTGTACAAACACCTTAAACATGTTTTGGCAATATAAACTACCAGGAATGTGTGTATGTGTAGCTTTTGCAACATTGAATAGTGCCATATTCGTTTCAATATTTATTTATTCAAGTTTTCTTTGTATTAGTCCAAGCTAAACATCTTGTAAAGAATCATTAATTCAAACAATCATTTAAAAGCTACTGTAGAAAATTTGAAGTATTCCAATTTTAGTAAAGTAGTTTGTCAACCTTAGATTCTTGTTGGGAGAAAGTAATATTTTCCTTTAAATAGTTTTAATAATTTGAAGGAAATTGTTGATGTCAAAATCAAAACCAATCAATTTCGGCTTTTATTTTGCAATACTATAATTTTTTTAAAAAAGAATTACACATTTAAACTGTGTTACAAATACATAGCTGGTGACCTGGTGGTCTAGGGGTAAGGTGTCGGACTTCTGTGCTGGGGTCCGGGGTTCTATCCTCGGTCCCGGCACAGATTTATCTGATTACCAAACCCTTCCTTCACCTCTGACAAGACGTGTATTAATCACAACTTGTGAATGTGTGGAATGCCAGGCCTCCACCGTGGTTCGGATTCCACGTTAAACTGTAGGTCCTCCATTTCATCTCACAATCACCCTACCATTACACATTAGTGTAAGTGCGTATAATCCGAGTGGGTAATAAGACGCAGTGATAGTAATAATAATAATAATATATATTTGTTTTAATGATATACAATCTGTTTGCCATCTTAAGGCTAGTTTGGACTACATAAGTAATTTAGTCAAGTAGCGAGTATTTTAGTAACTAAATGTGTCTGAACAACAAAACTTTAGTCGAGTAGATTAGTAAATGATTTAGTCGAGTCGATCCATTTTACTCTATTTTTTTGGGCGAGTAATGCCCCTCACCACTCTTCAATGCATCCTAAATCATCCACAAAACAAGTGTGAACCTGTTGATTTAGTCGAGTTCATTAGTTGCTGCAAGGATGTCGTCTCGTTGGAGCGAAGAAACAACTTTGAAATTTGTTGCAAAATATATAGTGTCTATGGAGTGTTAAATCTCCGTGTTATAAAAATAAGCAAATCAAGCAATCTGCATATTGATTTGGAAAATGCAATAAACATATCTGGATTTGGTGAGAAAGAGATTAAATTGAAAATCAAAAACATCAGATTTGTGTTCACTTTTTTAATCATATATAAGTAGGTAGTTGTTACAAGTATATTATTTACAATATTTATTAGGGTGTCCATTAACTTATCGACGCCTTCAACAAAGGCAATCAGTAGCTGTATATAAATAAATAACCTCAAAACAGTTTTCTGGCCTTGTGCTTCTATTTTAAAATATCAAAGTGCTGGGGTGTATCATGTACTCACTACGACAGTATAAAAGGTAAGTACAAGGTGGGAGACCTTTATAGGGGTGTTCATTTACCTTTTTACAAGCTTTTATTTAACTTGCAATGTTTGTATGTAAATATTTCCGTTCAAAATTTGGCATACTTATGTAAGTTCGGTGACAATGCAATGTTAAGGTACCATCGGGCTGGTCTGATGAAGACGGGGGGTGGCCATAGGAACTCCTAAACTACACATCAGCAAAAAAAGCTTATATTAAGAATGGAATTTTTAGCAAAAACTTATTCGGCTACTTTTTAGATCGACCTTTTCGCACAAATTTAAAGAAAATCAAGGACTCCAAAAATTCTAGCGCCAGGACAGACACAGTTTACAGTCCTTCAGTAAAATAGTAAAATGGTTCAGTTTAATGGATGCATCTCTATGAAATATTAATTCAGTCTTGACAGAAAGTGAGATCAATTTGATCAGTAAATTTCAATTTTATTTATTCATATAAGTTGTGATAATTAGAAATAACAAAGTCTTTGAGTGGTATTTATGGTCGTCTATCCGCCAATCATTCTGTTTGTCAGTTTTTAGGATTCCATAGTCAACCAATAATTAAATTAGTAAACATTTCTTCTTTTGTTGTTAATGTATCATTCTTATCTGCCATGGGACAGAACCATCTTCTACAAAGTAATCTGCATATCTTTCCCGAAGATCTGCAGACCGTCGAGATAAATGGTTGCAACCCTTGAGGCACTGGCTCATCTCTCTAATTACCAGGGATAACAATTCCTGCCTCTACATTTTCATTGTCTACTGTATATTCTAACTGCTTGTTCTGTAATTTTGTTTGTCTGAGCCAATTATGTAAAGCACAACACGCCTTTATGATTCTGACCACTTTCTCAGGCTTGTAGAGCATCGGAATCTCAAACACTCGGAATCTAGTAGCTAGTATTCCGAAAGCATTTAAGACTATACTCCTAGCGCACGACAAATGGTAGTTAAAAATCTTGTTTTTTCAATGTTAGTTGATTTCCAGGGAAAGGCTTTAAAGGGGAATGCATTGTCTCCAACTAGGACGTGACCTTCGGGTAGAATACCGCTCTAAATTACTAAATACATCTCCATCAGAAACCTGTCCGATGTCTATATGACTGAAGCAATATTTATGATCTACAACTGCCATTAAGACAATGCTATTTGAGTCTTTGTAATTGTAGTATAAGCTTCCCGAGTCTGGAGGTGCTTTAATAATGACGTGTTTGCCGTCAATCACTCCACAGCAGCCAGGAAAGTGCCATTCTTTTCGAAAACCATTCTCAATTGCTTTCCAATCTGCAGTGGTAGGAACCTCAAAAGGATTACATAGATTCATACTTTAGAAATAACAATATTTTTATAAAACGATTTTAAAGATTGTATTGCGTATGTTATTTAATTTTACATCCCGACGTTTAGAGTCCCTTGCAGCACTCGTGATCACGGGGTAGACTGAGAAAAACACATTTATATGTTTTTAATTTAAATTATTTTAAAGTGGGTACAGTAGTTTGCACAGATGTTATTTTGGCAGATAAAAAATGTATTTTCTCAGTCTACCCCGTGACCACAAGTGCTGCAAAGGACTCAAAACGTCGGGATGTAAAATTAAATAACGTATGTGATTTAATCTGTTTGGATCGTTTTATTTAAATGAGTAATAATCGCGGAAATCAGAGAGTATATTTACTATAACAATATTTTATTTATTTTCCAGCCTTGTGAAAATAGTTCACATACTGAGGAACAGAACACCGCAGTGGATAATTTTCGTGAACCCAAACCTAAATCACCTCCACTCAAACCACTTCCTACAAAAAAGAAAAAACTTTCTCAGCTTTCTAGTATTGTCACTCATACAGAAGAAGATAATGAGTTTGAGGTTTTCGGTAAACATGTCGGTCTTCAACTTAAATCGTTGCCATTGCTATTGGCGCTAGAAGCCCAAGAACACATTCAAATGTACATAAATATAATTCAACGACAGCATCTCCAAACCTCATCTGTACTGGAGAGATTCACTACGACATCATTGTCATCATACTTTTGCATGCCTCACCACAGAGTAGTAATAATTATTACAAAGAACCGCCATTAATAACTTGGAATATATTAAGGACACTTTCGGTAATGTTACAAACGACAACATGTCTAATATAGAAACGCAAGGAAATGTTACAATTTTATCGAATGACAGCAATGCATAGTGCTAATGTTAATAATTAAACCTATATGCCAACTTATTTTCTTTCCTTAACAAATGATTCTCAAATTATGTTCTAATGTATTTAATCTTACCTTGATGACTTCCTTTAATGATTCATAGATCATGTCACAAACTTCTGTAATGAATTCTGAAATAGTTGATTTTACAAGTTAAAATATATTTGTGAGGGTCCTCAACTACATCCAGTAGCAAGAGAGTAGGGAACCACCTGTAGTTTAGTTTTTGCGGGAATTGTAACTTCTTTAATGGGTATCTTTACGTTGAATCCGCGACTGCATTTCATCAACAGAAAATTAAAACAATTTTCGGTCATTCTCAAAGTTCCAAGGTATTCTTTAGGATATTCCAATGCTATCTCCCTGAGAAGAGAATTAGTAGCTCCAAGTTCATCTCTTCTCTGAATCCATTTTTGTATTCATATCTTTTTCTTTTTCATAACTGATTTCTTCTTCCACTTCTTGTAAAATAGCCATTGCAATCATTTTTATCAGCGCATTTACTTTGTTGCGTATTCTCTTCATTTTGCATTTTGAAACACTGCTCACTTACTTACTTGTAACTCGTACTCGACTGTAGTGTGAACGTTTTTTGGTCAGTTCATCGATTTTAGTTACTAAACTACTCACTACTCGACTAAATTACTAAAGTAGTTTGAACCGGCCTTAAAGGGAATTGTGCATCAGAACTGTTTTTATAGAACCAAATGTTTCTAAACAGATCATGATCACGACCCCCTATAGTCCAGTCTGTTTTTTACTCTCTTCTGCTGTAGATGAAGACTGATACCCTGGAAATTACATAAGTATTACATAAGTTTAGTTGTGAACGTTGAAGCCTACAGTTTTCTGGTAAATTGCAGACCTTGCCCTTCACTGTACAATCCAAACATAATTAGGTTATTCTAATTGTGTTTTAATTTTGAAAAGTATTGTTATATATTTTTCCTTTGAAAACTTTTAACTATGAAATTAGATATATCAACATTTTCAAACCTATTTGCTGCAAATGTTTGATATTTTTATATCTGACATAGTAACTCGCTATAGATGAACGAAGCTGAACTGACCTGCTATTTTACATATCCACAAGCAATTGCCTTAGATATAGAAGCTCTGGTAGACAACTTCATTGAAATTAGTTCACAGTCTAGTGTAAAGATAAGTTAAATAGATATGTTTTAATATTGAAATATATACTTTTGTATTTTTCATGTTACTTTTTTAAGTTATTGTGGAGTGTGATATAATCTAAAATGAAAATTAATGACATGCAGAGAGGATTGAAAACCTCAGTATCAGTAAACTACTGTTGTCTTTTTACTTAATGGACGTTTAAAAACAAAGTTTCAACCACTTGTTTAAATCAATAGTCTTGGTGTCGATTGGATGTTATGAATTATTTTTGAAAAAGTTGTAGAGTATTAAACATGGGTTTTAGAGGATGTTTAAAACAATTTTGAGCCAAGGCTAGGCTTACTTTTTATATTTTTAATGTGACTAGTTTAAAAAATGTTAAACCCAAGCCCACATTACTATTTTAAAAACCTTTTAAATAGCTTATATAGGTATATATAGTTCGAAAATTTTATTGAAATCCCCCAAATTATAGGTACAGGGGTTGGATAAATCATAAATCTCCACCTCTGGCCAATAGCTTTTTCTATAAAATCAAATAAAATTTTGAAGTAATATAAATAATACAAATTAGATGGTTAATTTTATTAAATTTTTGATGAAAATTATTTATATTTGTTAATTTCTTTTGAAAATGGTGTTTTATATTTAATTTTAATTACTTGCAGAGTGCAAAAAATACTACAAAACCTCTTCAATGTGCTCTAAGTTTGAAACTGCAAAATATTATCTAGGTTTAAAACCTCTTAAATGTTTGCTCTAGGTTTAACACCCCATTAAAATCTGTTGTCACAGCTGGCACTTTTGATCCCTTATAAAAATAAACCTAGCAAGATAAATATCTGAAAGGCAAAATGATTAATGAGAAACAAAGACCTAATTAGGTCGCCTAGAAAAGATGTGAACATGTCTCTAACATTACTGACTAAACTTCGTTATAAGGAGCACAAAACAGCTCCCAAATCAAACATACTTAATAGTTCACTAGACGATAAATTGGAACGATCATAATTAACTTTAAATATGACAGTATGCAGAACAATTAAACAGGTCCCAGGTTCGATTCCCATGTTCAGATGTAATTTTCTAATTTTCAGAATATGATATCTAGATGTGAAATCCTCACTAAAACAAATTTAATGGCTTTGGCTATTTGATTCTTCATATGACATTCACGGGGTACATGTGGTTACATATTACTAACTGGTCATAGCATAGCCCTAGAAAGGGTAAAATATTAAATATAATTGGTGTTGGTATATTCACGGCCTGTGTCGCACAGATACACCAAGTTGAGATACTTGGAGCACGCAGCCGAACAGGTGTGTTTACAAATCAACTTGGTAGAAGGGATCTACAAGAAGAAAAGATATCCTCCTAAATTATCACCTGGATTCCTACCACTTCCTAAATTAGCAAGAGTAGTGGGAGAATTTTGTAAAATCATAATTTAAAAAAATATATAATTCTATCTTTGCAAGGAGTGTTTTGTCTGTAGACTTGTAGTTCCCACCATTTTCTAGTTCAGAACAGGTTGAAATGTGTTTCAACATAGCCTTGTTTTCTTCCTATTTACATTGTTGTCAAGTAGTTACATAAATTATAAAACATAAACACATACTGTGGAAAAACTGTGATTACAACTAAACCACTATTAACCACACTGTTCTGTTGGTTAGTGTGTTTGTTGTGATAAGAGTATTGGTTTGTATACTAAATTTGAGCAGCCTGTTTACAGTGTTGGTGTGCAATAATCGCTACATTTAGGTCATATTTTTAAAATATAGAATAGGAAATAACTCAAAACTAGCCTAAGTACCATATTGTGTAGGCCTATACTGCTAGTTTTAAATACTTTAAAATAATAAAGGTTAACTATTGCATATAATAATACTTTACTATCACAATTCTTACCAATAACTTAACCTAACCTTTAAATAGTAGGCTAGTAATAAAAAAACTATGTCATATGTATTAAAATTTAAAGGATCATGTATACACATTTTTACAATTACAATTTTAGCTATTTGTTTGTATAGTGAAAAAAATAAAAGTTTTCAAATACCAAATTTAACTATAGGCCTAATTTTAGTCATCAACTCTTTGGTTTTTTTAGTGGTATGCAGGAGTGGTAAAATAGTAAACATATTATTAGTTATTTTTATGTAAAAACAGTTTCTTCTATATATTGGTTTTTGCGAACCTAAGAATATCGGGAACTTTATTTAGGTATTAACGGATATAGGAAAAGTTATCAGGCTAGGGCCAATTTAGTTAAGGATGAGGAAGCTAATCTGATGGCAGATACGTGCGATGTTTTGAGTAGATGGAACGACTCCTTCAGTCAAATTTTGAGTATTCAGGAAGGCTCTGATTTAGGTGTCTATCAAAATCCACACTGCTGAGTCCCTAGTCCCAGAGCCAAGTTTAGTGAAGTCAAAGAAGTTATTGAGAAGATAAAGAATCATAAAGCTACAAGTATAGATTCAATACCATCACAGTTAATAGAGGGAAACATGATGTATTGCCACAAGAACAGAAGGAAAGTATAGTAACACCCATTTTCAAAAAGGTTGTAATAACTACAGAGGTATCCCACTGCTACCAACATGTTACATAATGTTAATGAGATTGGCGCCATATGCAGAGGAAATAATTGTGGATCATCAATGTGGATTTAGACAAAATAGATCAACTACGGATCAGATTTGTACTATGCGGCAAATACTAGAAAAAAGTGGGAATTCAACATGACAATAAATCAATTATACATAGATTTTAGCAAGGCCTATGATTCAGTTAAAAGGAAAAAAATATTTGACAGTTTGGTTAAGTTTGGAAAAGCTAAAAAAGTGTTCAAGTTAATTGAGGTATGTTTGAAAGATACACTTTGCAGGGTGCAGGTTGGATGTCTCGACTATTAGATGCTTAACGGATTGAAACAAGAAGATAAAATTTAGAGAACACAGATTGAGGACGATAGTTTCGATATTACAACAAACAACGTTTAATTTGTTAGGGTTAATGAATTCAAATATTTAGGAACAATTTTAACTAGCAATAACAATATTGTTAAACATGGCCTCTTACCTTGAAAAAAATATTAGGGTGTTCGAAAACAAAGTGCTTAGGAAGATATTTGGTCCAAAAATGGATGAAGATAGTGGGGAGTGGAGGAGGCTATATAATGATGAGCTATTAAACTGTACTAATCAACAGACATTGTTAAGGGTAGTAAAAGCTAGCAGGTTACGGTGGGCAGGTCATGCAGAGAGATAAGGTGTAATGAGATAGACTGGGTAGAATTAGCTCAAGATAGGGATAGGGTGTAATGAGGTGGACTGGCTAGAATTGGCTCAGGATAGGGATAGGGTGTAATGAGGTGGACTGGCTAGAATTGGCTCAAGATAGGGATAGGTGGCGTACTTTTGTGAGTGCAGTAATGAACTTTTAAGTTCCTATTGCCATAGTGTAAGTTAGTATTATTGGTTTTTGCGCACCATTCCACCTATCACACTTAAAGTTTACAAATTATTTCAAAGGTTAATTTTATCCTTGGACGTGCTTGGTGAAGTGGGTTCTTGGCTAAATATTGTTTCAGTTACTGTGAAAGGAGCATTGATGAAGTTGAGACTCCTGGAAAGAAGAGAATCAGAAAACCAATTCATGGTGTTTCAGATAAAGCAGTAGACGAGTTTACAAGAGATACTATACATCAAGTTATATATTCCGTTCACGATAGGTTTTTACCTGGATGACAGTTCGAAAATCATATGTTTAGGTTTTGGGTTGCCAACACTTGTAAAAGATCACAGTTTTATTATAAATGTAAAGATCTTTAATTACCTGTTATATATTGCATTTAAAATAACATAAACTTAAGTTTTCTCATACTATTTCATTTTATCAAACTCAAAACAATATTTTAAACATAATTAAAAGTACTTATTTTTCGTTTTGGAACGTTACTGATTTTGTGTAATATAGTGCACACATCAATACCTTTTAATACAGGCATCGTATTTACTTGGAAAAGAGAAAATTGTTGTCATACAATAAATGATTTTATGATTATTTTATCGTATTTTGAAATATTTGACTGAATAAAATATTTTCATCAACTGCGTATCTGCATCATTGTAAAAAACTTGTTTACCGTCATGTTCAATCATATGGTTTAGATTTGTTAGTTGCCATTTTGAAGCTAAGTTCGTTAGAAGTTTTTGTGAAAGTGGTGTTAATATTTTTTTAAGGGGAATAAAACTATAAATAAACCTCAAATAAACATATAAATAATATTGGCCTAAATTAATGTGGTTAACTATCACATTAATATATTACCGTCTGTTTTTATTACAGTGATCCAAAGTGATAGATGTCAGCTGTTGGCGTAGTGATATATTAGGGATTACTTCTAGTAACATTTCGAGCTGTCCTCCAGGTAAACTTAGCTCGTGAATTACTTATAGAATGTATTGTCAAGGTTGGTTTTAGTGAGTAGTTATACAACTGTTACTTGGACTAGACCTGTGTTTGAATACTGTCTTGTCGACCATGAAAGACAGTGACAGTGGTTTGTGTATCTGGGTGAAAGTCTCGCTGAGCACATGTGTTGAAAGTGTTAAATATGTTTGTGTTGGTCCACTTCTTGTATCTTGAATAAAATTGTTGTCCTTAGCTAACATTTGTACACCTTTACGCCTAGCTTCACATGATTTGTTGGTCTAAGAGGGTAACATGTTGATGGGTAACCTTGATAAGTCGCAGGATCCTTGCACAAGTAAGAATGTGGACCACTGCAAGAAACTCATTCAAGAAAATTGGGACAGAGCGATGAAGATAGATTCGAATGACGGACAATTATCAACCTAGGCGACTATGATGATGAAGATGAGTCCAACTCTGGTGATGATGGAAGAAGTTCTGGCTTCACTTCTAGACAATACATTTTAAGGGTCCGGGGGTGATAGTAACTAACTCTTATAATTATTAACACGTTTTTATGGACATTAAATTATAGTATAAAAATTATTACCTTATCAAGTCAAGAGTTGGCAGGAGATAAATTGTCCGTATTGAAACTACATGTTAATTTGAAAGAAAATAATATTTCAAAAACTTCAATAATTCACTAGGATTTTTTTTTATTTCTCTTCTATATTTTTAGAAATTAACAATATCGAGAAAAAAATCAAAATATTTATTGCTAGCCATCAATTAAAATACAAATAATAAGTTTTACACTAAATGTTGAAATAAATAAAACAATCCAAGCAAATGATATTAAAAAAATTGTTATTTAAAAAAAATTAATGAGATTTTAAAAATTATATATTTTTTACCATTTACACAAAAAACTTATTTCCAGGCTCAACATAAAAAATTATTGTAGCAGCTATTTTATTACACGTAGTTTATCGGGTTTCTTCCAGGGCAACACTAACGTAAGAGTTCCCCCTCCCCCCATAGTAATTATCCTTGTCTCTCTTATTTGAAACATACAACAGGGGCAGAAACTTTGGCAATCATCGGAAGGGGGAGAAGGGAATGCCGCGGTCAACTAATATTTCTATTTACGATGATAGCTTTTTACTTACAACTCTTTGATTATAAATACCCACCTCGGTGGCCACACGGTCTAATGAGCTAGTATTGTGTTAGGCTAGACTGCCAAGGATGGAGAGATCGGAGTTAGATCCCAGTCGGGTGCACTGTGGGTGGTTTTTCTAAATAAGAAACGATGACTTTATTGGAAAATGCTCTTTTTGTTGATAGCAAGTAAATAATTATTTTAATACTGTTTTTATATAAATATAATTTTTTCAGCAAATTACCGATATTATAATAAGACCCGATTGTATATTTATAATATAATGTATTATGTGACAGTACTTGGATTTTAGGACACACAATCATGTTAAGCCTTCTCTCTTGGATAAAGGTATTTAGAGTGTTCACTATCTAAAAGAAATTAGAGAAACTCGGAGAAAGAGCAGCTTTTGGCTCTGATACCACACAGACCAAAATTAACTATTCATACTTATCAGGATATACTGGATCATCTTGACCAAAACTATATCAAAGTGAACCCGCCTCGGTGGCGTAGTTGGCTAACGTGCTTGTCGTGTTGAGCTCGACTGCTGAGGACGGGGAGATTGAGGTTCAAATCACGGTCGGGTGAACTGGGGGTGGGTTTTCCTAAATGGTTTTCCACTCTCCTTCCACGCAAATGCGGGTTCACTTCCTCTAATTCAACCTTCCTAATTCCTAATCCATTAGCGTAATTAGTACTTAAAGCATATAACCCGAACGGGTAGTAAGACGCGGTGCTAAATATTATTAAAAATATATCAAAGTGCCTTTAATAAATTGTAATGAAAGATTGAAAAAAAATTAACAAAAGCTATGGACACCATGAAGGAGATTGATTTAATTAAAGTTTAATAAGGTTAAGAATATAATTAAGTTTATTATTGTCATATGAGATCAATGTTTGTGACTTCATTATTTTATTAATATTTTTTTCTTTGTCACCTTAATTCATTATTATCATTATTATTATTATCACCGCGTCTTACTACCCATTCGGGCTATTCACACTTACGCTAATGTGTAATGGTAATGTGATTGTAAGATGAAATGGAGGACCTACAGTTTAACGTGAGATCCGAACCACAGTGGCGGCCTGGCATTCCACACATTCACAAGTTGTGATTATTACACGCCTTGTCAGAGTTGAAGGAAGGGTTTGGTAATCAGATAAATCTGTGCCAGGACCGAGGATTGAACCCCCAATCTTCCCATCTTTGGCAGGCCGATTTATTGAGAAAGGGCCACCAAAAACTTTAGAGCATTCAACTACCAATTATGTAGATTTTAGCACCACGTCTTACTGCCTATATACTAATTATGCTAATGGGTTAGGGATGATGTAGGTGTAATTTATAGGAAGCGCGCCCGCATATGTGTGGAGGGGGAGTGGGGAAACCACCCTCAGCATTATAGTCTAACACGAGACACTGTGCGGCCACCGAGGCTGGTATGTGGATTATTCAAGGTTGGAATTACGTGGTGGTTTTACGATATTGAGGTTTTGATTATACACTTAGCTGCTTCATATCCTGCCAATGTTAAAACATTTGTGTTTTTTTCGCTACGTCTTACTACTTGACAGGTCTATTAGCCAATTTATATTTTGGGGTGGATATATAAAAGGTAGGATTCTTGAGGAAGTGTACCCGCATTTGCACGGAAAAACTTGAACTATAGTAAGAGAATCGTATGCACAGCCAACATGAACTCGAGCCCCGACCTCTTAGTCACCATAAAACTAGGATGGACGAAACTAATGCCTTTTCCCATGTGGTCACCTGTGTGGGTAGCGTGGTATAAACTACACACATCATTAAAACTACTCTAATATATAGTTAAATAAATATATGTCAGGTTCATGTACTTCTGGGGATAGGCAATCTTGGCAAACGGGACTGAGAACATATTTCCAAAAAGGTTTCTCCCTCTCCCTTCACATAAATGTGGGTACATTTTTCATGAATCCTCCCATCTTAATCCTTACCCTACTACCGTGTTTATAGCCTGTATTGTTTGGACGGTTAATAATAAGCGGTGTGTGTGTGTGTGTATATGTATATATACAGTAAATCCTCTTATAACGTTGTGTTATGTTCCTGAGAAACGCAACTTTATAAAAGTTATGTTTTCTCATAAGAATCAATGTTAAGTGTAGGAGTTAGGTTCCAAGGCCCCCACAATTCTTACAAATACATGTCGTATCACATCGCGGAAACAGCTCAGGACAGGAATACATTTAATTTCGGGACGTGGATGGGACTGGCTCACCACTCATAATCTTATCCCCCTCATGTTTCACAATGGCGGCCACTGGTTGAAAGAATGCACGGATAGTTGGTTGCTTAGCAGCACGTTTCTTTTATTTGTAAATTTCCTCGCAACATGTAATGCCCTCCATGACAGTCCTGTGAACTCTCCCACTGTGTTCTACATCAGGGTCTTCATCGGCCAACATCTGAAGTCCTTCTTGAATGCGGTGAAATGCAATAGCCATGCTCTTCGTAGTAAATGTGCATGAAGGCTTGTCCTCTTCGCTGTCAGATTCAGGGCTTGGATTTTGGGCCAGCTCTTGTAGCTCCTCGTTAGTGAGTTCCTCAATCTCGGCGTCCACCACCTCTTCTATGTCCTCCATTTCCAGATTCTGGAAGCCTGCTTCACGAGCAATGTTGAGGAGGTTTGTGTTTGCGCTTGGCACAATCTCTTCAAATCCTTTAAAATCTGTGACGCATTCAGGCCATAGATTTCGCAACACTGCGTTGAGGCACGTATGGGAAACCTCTTACCAAGCCATGGATATGTTGTTGATGGCGTTAAAGAGATTGTAGCTCTACCAGTACTCCTTGATGCTGGTCTTGTCTTCACCATCTGTAGCTGCGACAAGTTGCTCAAACGTACGTCGCAAGTAGTATCACTTGAAAGTGGCAATTACACCTTGGTCCATCGGTTGGATTAGAGCTGTAGGGAGGGAGGAAAACAATCTTCACATGCTCATCCAAGTCAGGAATGTCATGAGGATGTGAGGGAGAACTATCAATGAGGAGGAGAATTCTGAAATCTAAATTCTCCTTCGCACAGTACCTCTTCCACACGGGTATTGCGTAGACTTTCAACCACTCACAGAACATGGCACCAGTTATCCACACCTTTTTATTGGCTTTGTAAATAACGGGAAGGTGCTCCTTCGTCTTTCCTTTCAAATCTCGTGGATTCTTTGATCTGGCAATCAGGAGTGGCTTCATCTTGTAGTCACCAGATGCATTCCCACCTAACAACAGCGTTACACGATCTTTTGCAGCTTTAAAACCGGGTGCTGTCTTTTCTTCCTGTGAAATATAAGTTCTGGCAGGAATACATTTCCAAAACAGTCCGGTCTCGTCAACATTAAAAACTTGATTTGGTGAGTATCCGCCGTCTTCAATGATGTTTTGAAGTTCAACAACAAAGGCTTTCACCAAAATGTTGTCTGAACTTGCAGCTTCACCAGTCACTTTAATATTATGAAAATTGTACCGGTGCTTAAAATAATCGAACCACCCTCGGCTGGCACTGAAAGATTCTTCTTGAGAGCCTTCGCCATCCTTAGGCTTTAACACGTCATGATATAAAGATTTAGCTTTACTTTGAACAATGGCTAAAGTAACTGGGGCACTACGTTGGTTTTGAAATTCAATCCACAGCGAAAGCATTTTCTCCATCCTTTCATGCGTTCGTTTCTTGTACGCCTGACCTTTGTCACACTGAGCCCTGAAAAGTTTTCCACACTGCACTTAATTTTCATGGCATTTTTCCATATAGTGCAAATAGTAGTTGCAGGTAGGCCCAAAGCTGCAGCAATGTCTACACCGCGCTGTATTACGTCCATTTTAACAGCCAGACTAATTGATTGTCTGTTTTTCTTTGCAATTAAAGTGTTAGATAAATTACATATACATTTAGACGCCATTGCAAACAGATAAGACCCCCACCCCCGCACCTTTTAGCTAAAATAAAAAACAAAACAAGTAAAAACACATTGCGTGAACTAAAAGAAATTAGATATAAAAACAAAGAATGGTAAACACAAGTCACACGTGAACTTAAAATATATTAAATATAAAAAAAACACGAAAGATAAACAAAAACTGTATGCTTGAACAAAAATGCTCATAGATTGCACTATCTTAAGTGTTGCCAACTCAGTAATGCTGAAAGTCTCTAAATCTGGTGCAAAAAGTATCTAGTTTCAAATAAAATATTCCAAATTTAAAATACTGTAAACAAACAAAATATATTTTTTCGCGTAAAAATACCCATTTATATTATTATTACTAACGGCTTGTTGTATGGAAGATGGGGAGGGAGGATAGAATTCTCTGACGTGACTTGCATGACTCATAGGCTTATTAGGCCCACACAAACGGTAACCAGGCAGTTGAAACTTGGCGCGTGTTCAGCTGAAAAACAACGTTGTAACCAAACAACGTTCTAATAGGCAAAGTTATAGCAGGACTTACTGTATATACAAATTAAATTTTTCAAAAGCAATAATCACTCAGAATATTAATACATACTAATTATATTTTTATATAACTATTACTATCGCATTGGCTAAGTATATTCTTTATTATTTTTATTACTACTACTTCCTGAGGAAGATCTATAATAGCATAATATCGAAGTGTGTAAAGTCTGTTAGTGTTTTTACTTTTATTTGTGCTCTACGATTTGCCTAATATTTTATTATTTTATTACTAGAGATGGGCCACTCGAATCTTCGAATCCACCGAATCCTGACAAGTATTCGAGATTTGAGGATTCAGTGTTTTACTGGATTCGATGATCGAATCTTTCACCTCATATACAAAGCATAATATGTTGAATTCAAAAATTAATTAGTTAGGCCTACTTGAAAAGCACAACTTAATCTGTAATATTTATTTTGTTGGACAATAGAGATAAACATGAATAAAATCTTGCATGCCTAGTAGCCTACCTCCCACCTCTATGGGAACTTGGACTCTTGACTGTTTCGGCACATGCTCAATTCTAAAACTTTCACCTCACGAACAATCTTGTAAATATTTTAATAAACACATCAAAACGCTTCAAAAACTGAAAATCAAAACTAGAATTACAAATAAACTCGAAATAAATAAAACAAATTACAACTTTTTTTTAAACAGAAATAAGGACACATTACGGATGATACAAAGTCAGCCGCCATTACACACGATATAAAGTCAGCCGCCATGACGTATATTATGTTTACTCGCCAGAGTAATGATTAAAATAAAGATACTGTTAATTCTTACTACTCGACTGGTTTTAATTATCTACAACTATGTAAAGAACCCCAATTTATTGGATATGATCCTTAAGTTAGACATTTTGTTGGGTTTCATGAAAAATAAATACTGTCAACAGTCAGACAGCGATAAAACTGTTTATTTATCCCTACCGGCCTACATATTGTTTATCGATTGTTTGTTTAGAATCGATTCAGGTAATCTGATCACTTAGTAAGCACTATAGAGTTTTAAGAATCAAATAACGACTTGCTAATCCATTATTTATTTTTAAATTGATTTTAACTTAGTTATTATTTTTTTAAATATGTTATTGAAGTAATTGTGGAAATATTAAAACGTAGTCCTGCCTTATAAAATGGGAATGAACATATTGTAGTCGAAAATATGTTCGTGTTTTAAATAGAATGTATTCTCAGAAATCAGATATATCGCAAGAATTGAATATATGTTTTCTATGCAAAAATAGATAATGGATATAAAATAAAATAATAATAAAACATATTTAAGCATCATTGAGTTCACTATTTCCAATGCATGTTTAATTGTTAAGCACGTTGTTTTAGTCTTTATTAATAATATATGTTTGTATTTTTATTTTTGCTATCTTAATACAATAAAATAACCTTTATTGATGATTAAAGTTGATCAAAGGATATCTAGGCCTAATCTGTTTATTTCACATGTTTTTTAGAAACTTAACCCATTCTAACAACACTTTTAAAAATAACTAAAAGACACTCAAATTTTGATTGATTTGATTTTCAAACATTAATATGAGTCTAGATTGTTTAATTTGGCTGGATTTTAACCAGTATTTTGCGAGGGGGGGTTTGGGGTTGATTAAAATTGAAAGCATGATTGAAATAAACCTTAATTCACAATTTAGGCCTATATTGTGTAATGTAAATCAATAAAATCTATAACGATTTGCTAAGATTCGGATTCGAAATTCGATAATAAAATGTTGATTCGGATTTGAGAAATAGTGGATTCGACCCATCTCTATTTATTACACAATGTTTTTGCTCAATGCACTTTTTTCAAACATATTATTTTATTATAACTTGTTTTATTCAGGGTTCAAATTGTCATATATGTTAATTATGCTAACTTCATGTTAGAAATTTAGAGGAAATGTACATGCATTTGCATGAAGGCAGAGTTGCAAACAATTTTGTAAAACACTCCCATATTCTGTAGTTTTCTCAAGCAACCCGTTCGGGTTATGCCTACTACGCTAATGGGTAAGGGATGAGGAAGGTGTAATTTGAGGAAGTGCATCTCTCCGTACTTGGCAGTCGAGTCTAATACGAACGAGAGTAGCGCTAGACCGGGGAGACTGCGGCCACACATATCTAAAGTTTGTTACTGTTTGTTTTGTTTTGCAATTCCACGAAATAATCCTTTGCCCAATGTAGAAAATAACTACTAGCGCTATGAAGTACTGTGACAGACTGGATAACTAAAATGCTGTTTTGAAATCAACTCCCGCTGAATCTTAAGCTATTACACATTTAACATATTCTACTGTAGACCATTAAATAAAAATATATTTAACAAAAATATAGTAGACAGCATTTTTTAAATCTTTTTAGCATACAATTTTTCTTAAGAAATTTTGATTTGTTTGGCATAATTTAAAAAATATTTAGATTGACATTTTTATTATTATAAGTTTTCTTGTTTCACAACTTTGCTTGTCAAAAGTGACAGATGCTCAAACATATGGTATTTCAAAACATATGTTTTGGCGTAGGGATACGTTTTAGAAAGCTTAGCTTTTCCAGAAATACTCTACTGTTCTTCCTATCGAAATCAGACTGAACTTTTAACCTGAATGTGACAATAATAATTCTTCATTAGTGCTTACTCTTAAGTCCTCATTGACATTTAAATAATTCCCTTAGAAAATATATAACTTAAATCTGACCTTGAACAAACAAAAAAATCACAAGTAAAGGAAATATTAGAGTATTTCAAAATGAAATGAAGTTTAAGAAAGATCGACATGAAATGCAACTTAAAAAATGTATAATAAACTTTTAGAATCTCTTAAGAACTGATAATAAACTTTATGAACCTAAAAATATATATTAATTCCAGTTCTGGTTTTTAAGCAAAGCATTTATTTTAAAGGTTTAAAATTAACTATTAATTTAAGTCAATTTCTTGTTCCGGTTTGAAACTTTATTTATAATTATTTTTGACTGTGCTATATTTAAAATTAGGGTGATTTTCTTGATTGTAGTTGAACTAGAACTCCTTTGACCACTTGTCACATTCAAAATATCGAGATCCCTCTTTTATCTTCCACATTGATTTGAATTTGTTTCAACAAACAGTTGAGTAGGAATCTATCCAACAAATTGTACACTTGTCAATATAAATAATTAGGGTCGGGAGAAGGGTCGTGCACAACACAGTAATAACAATATGTTAATTTAACTCCTCTCCAGAATATATCTTCATCCAATTAAAACTATTGTTCAAAGTGTTTCTAGCACAAAATATAAAATGAGGGCATGAAAAATCAAAATAATGATATAGTTTTAAATGTGTTTTATTTGTTCAGTTTAAAATAGAAATATTGAATTAAACTCATAAAAAAAGCAATGACAAAATATAGTTTTTTATGAGCGGCCATGCTCCTCAATAGCGATACTCTTTGCAGTAATGTCAGGCATATCCTTAATGCCATCTTTATTTATAATTTGGACCTTAAAGTTTGGTAAATTAACAATAAGCCTACGGTGAGCTTCTTGCACACATTTCTTCATCACTTCATAGCCTTCTTCTTCACTCATATCTGCAAGCAACATTATACATGTCAGAACAAAACCTAGTGTAAGATAATAAAACAATATGATATATGTTGTTTTTACTAGGTGAGTACCTGCATTGTGATATCGATCCATGATGCTGAGCGAGAAGTATCCTCCATAACCATGAGCAGCATATGGGATTTTGACCATGGAAGCCAAGTAATCCATGAAGAAGAGTTCAGGCCCTGCCTGCTCATCAAAACCAGCCAGGAGAAGATTCACATTGTAGGGAGTCTAATAACAAACATCAAATATTGACACTATCAGACAAGGAGAAGATTCACATTGTAAGGAGTCTAATAAC
>CABFVZ010005003.1:0-17345 GCA_902151445.1 Timema monikensis
TTTACTTCTAAGCTCCCCTGATGGAAGAGTAAATTTACATCCTTTATGGGGGCATGTTCCCTCCCCATCATTGCAACTCAAACCAGAGGGCCCCCTGGAATTAGACCTCAGGCTACCCTCAATATTATTTCTTACTGGGGCACCGCTGATCCTTTGGCTCAAGTCAGCCCCTATATTCCTATTCTCCCCCTCCCAGAGTGGGCAATCCTCAGTACTGATGCTGGCGACCACCACTGCCCTTATAAACGGCACGGATATTCTCCTTGGTTCCTCTGTAAATTGTACTTCCTGTTGGATATAATCTATAACACCACCCTTCTTCCCGAGAAAATCCGATCCAATAATTGCCGCCGACTCAGTTCCTCATCTGGTGGACCCCCCCTTCCCCCCAGGAAAGGGAGACACATCAACTGTCGTTCCTATTTTTATACTTATAAATAATTTGTCCTTATCAATGTGTACATTTTAATGTCATAAGACCCATTAATTTAATTTTTAAATAATCATCTACATACAAAATTTCAAAATGAATACACTCTTTTTAATTTACTACCATTTTAAATTATTATAAAGAAAACTTTGTGGTAGGATACATAGGCTCAAATACCTTATATACTTCCATACAAAATATGTAACACAAATTATTTGCTTATTAATACAACAATTTAAAGTAAAATGTCTTTTCAGTCTGATAAATTTAAAAAAGGAGGATTCTGGATTTGAATATATTAAATAACTCTATATTAATGAGATGTCACGTTAACACCTCATCTAAACTGACAGTTAAATTAATATTGAAAAATCAAGAAAGATATAATTATAATTTTTCTCAAACAAATATATTTTTTGAAGGATTAAACAAAGTGTCTAAAGCTATCATATTTTTTACTTCTGTAAAGCTATTTCATACAATGGTAGATTTATTTCAACAAAATCACACTCAGAATGTTGTAACCGAATAGGAGGAGGGCATCCTTTTTGTTTTACTATACTTCACTCACCAGACCAGCCTTGTCTTGCACAGTGTGAGACGATATGATCACATTATCTCAGATACACACTTATTGTTACTTATTTAAATGTACATCTATTTTCCACACTACTCCCACACCAGCATGCGAAATCCACCACCAACTCGAGACAGAGAAGCGACCACCATAATGGGGTTTATGCACATAGGCTGGCTAAAAACGAGTGTTTTTAGGGCGATACATTAACAAGACCATCATTTGACGAACACCACAACTATTTGCCTGTAAAAGTAGCTCTCCTGTAATATTAAAATGGTTGTTATAAGTTGTATTGTGTGAAATTCAGTCAAGCAAGCTTCTGCCATCCTGTTAATCTTTTCAAAATTGTGTCTTTAGACAAGTTTACCCTTATCCATGCAGCAATTTGTCTACTTGTTAAATTTGGGCTCTCATGAACTACAGCAACTGGCGCGGCATCTTGTGCCCGGGTAGCTATGCGTGAAGTACTTCCAACATGATGACATTTGAGGCTGTTTTAATTTTCCCATCTAGATTTCCAAAGCGAAACTGTTTTTCGTGAACATGGTATTTTAAAAGAAATTTCAATGTCCGTGTATCCTGTCTCCACTAAACCCAAAATCAAAGCTTTATCGGCTTCACTTAGATGTCCATATCGCTCCATGGCTGAATTAGCTGTAAACAATAAGTTTGAAACGAAGTTCAAACACTCCAAGGATATGTGTTTTGTTTTGTTCTCCTACTTATAAAGAAACAACGGTTGGTCAAATGCGCCGTATTTTCGATGCTTCCATCATGTGAAAGTTTTCAGTCCCATGAGTAACGTATGGTAATATAAATGATAATAATTTGACCCAGTTATTTAAGAAAGTATATTATATAATAAAAGTTATAAAATACATATAATCTACATAAAAAAAATCAAACTTATAGCCTTTTGGACTTAAAATATAATCTATTGCTACAGTAAACACAAGGTCCATTTTTCTGGATGATTTAATTTGAATTTTTAGTCATGGTAAATTTGGGGTTTGAATACCTGATATATATATATACTGAGAAAGTTTTTCTCCTATTTATTTAACACCCTACCACTGACAAAATGTTGGGTACATTAACTCACAATCTATATTTTCATCAATCCTACTCAATTAGAATAATTAATATACATGCGTCTATACCAAAAGAGTGGTGAGACACAAAGTTTAGAAAATAAGCAAAAAATTTGCATGAGATCGAATGCCTAACACACTACATCTAACAGTAGCTCATGGAATGGTTCAAGGTAAACCCATCGAAAAAATTAATATTTTTGGCCCTACTCAAATTTAAACATGATTTCCTAATCCTCTCCCTTGTATCTTAGCCAAGAACGATAGCTAGTTAGTAAGGGCCTTATAGTAGAGTTACAGTCGCATTAGAATTAAATAGCAGCTATAAATTCATACAACGTAGTAAAAATATTTTATTTAAAGACATTATCCAATGAATTCAATTTAAACTTTTTTTTTAATATGCCATTCTTCGAATTACGCTGCCAAATTTTCTCAGTTATATGATAAAATAATAAGTTTAAAATATGTAAAAGCATAATTTGCAAAGAAAGAAGAAAAAATATACAAAAGACGATGATGAAGTAATGATGTCAGATATTAACCAGAATAGGGTTAAATTTGATTAATAATAAATTATCTTAAAAATAATAAGGTATTTCATATGTATATTTTTAACACAAGATTCGAACCTTGTCCTCCATGCCATGATTAATTGGAATACACAGCATCATAAACAGCTTAAGAAATAAACCTTATTAATCTCAATCTGTATTTGAGCACGACCTCCTTGTTACAGGCAAAACGGATTAAATAAACATGACAGCCAAGATAGTTTATACGTTGTCTTCCTCACATTTCTTCATAAAAGATTCTTCCCTTCCACCGCTACTTATTTCGATACTCCTTGAAAATTCTCTTGTCTAATACCTTCTTGTCTCAGGAAGTCTAGCCTGTAACATCCAATCAAATAACTACGCTCTAAACTATCGAAACGCATGTCTTGAAAGGACGTTGCGTACAGTGCGTTTGGTGAAAGCAGGCCGGGCCGGCCTATTAAACCACTGGGCAAGATTGGAATTTTCTAGTAAGTTGTTACCACCTCATTAGAATTAAACCTGTCCTTGAGCTTATGAACACCCTTTTGACCACTATATTGTAATGTATGGGATTGGGAAAATGGATATTGAGGGCTAAGAACTGCTTATACAGACCAGCCAATGGAGCCAACCTTTGAGCTGAATAAAGACACTTTTATATTTTATAAGATAGCAAATATATAAACGCAAACAATCGATTAGTTGATAAACGAATGCTATTTTGCGTGGTTAAATATCTAGCAATTCTAGTCCAGATTAATGCTTATGGAGAAGTTAGGGCTAGAATCTCAGCCGAGTCTATTGAGGTTTTTTATTCCTAAATTGTTTCTAATCTTTCCTCCGTGTAAAAATGGTTACATCCATATTCAATTCAAACTCCTTTAACATAACTCATTCGCGTATTATTATACGTATAGCACAGACGGGTTGTAAGACGCAGTAGAAAATGTTGTTTTATATATAAACATATTCTAAAATATTTTCTTGCCTATAATATCTCTTTTGCTGTAGCACCGAAAATTGCAATAAAATAAATTGCCTTTATTTCTTTGAATGTTTTTGAACAGAGTATATTTTATTTTTCATTACCACCTCTGAAAATGTTGACAAATGTTGTAAAGTGGATATAATATTATGATTCCTGTTTGACAATGAAAAGTTATAACACGTAGAAAATTAAGATCAATAACATATGAACAATTAGCATTTAAAAATATTTTTTTTACTAAGATATACCCACGTCCTCACTAATGATCTGGTTGTTTTTAAAAATACGAGCATTCAATTAAAAATATTTCTACCATACTCAGAATATTGTGAACGCCAAACTTTTTACTGTCAGCACTAACGGAACATCACCGTGAGACAAACTCCAACGCCACACCTTCAACTTCCCCTAAAGTCTCGGTTTCAAACCGACTCCGCCAACACTGGGATGATTTATTACACCTTTCTGCTAACCAGCATATTACGTTATCGCATGTCAGGCCACCACTTCACCGGGGACTTTCAGCCCAATTATATTGATATATAAAATCCATTATTGGAAAAATATATTTCCTACAGATATCAATAACTGCACAAAAATGGGCTAAAATGAACCATAAATATTAGACAATAGATAAAAATATCATGTTGAAACTTATAAGGGACCCACATAAAAAAAATTATTTATTATGTTAAACCATGCCTGGCTTAATATCCTTTAATAAATAAAAACTACGTCACAATCGGTTAAGTTTTTGCATTCATCCAATACTTCCCGTCTTCTCGTACAGCTCACTTCGTTCTTTTCTTCTTATTCATAATATTCTGCCTCTGTTTACTTATTCCTACTATTAAACTTCTTCTGATTGCTTTATTCTTCTCCTCCACTGCTTCCTTAACCAAGTCCTTCCTCCAGGGTGTCTCCTTCCACTTCCTCTCATTACGTGACTTCCCACATACCTTCTCTGCAGCTCTCATCAAACTCTTTTTAAACCTTTCCCATTCACCTTATACACTTTACATTACATGGTTTCTACTCGCCTGGAAAAACCTATAATTCTCAAGGAATCTCCCTTTGCATATAATATCAAGGAATTGGGTATTTAATGTGTAGGCTTATTTAACATATGTCAAACATTTTGCCATCTCAGTTCTTATATCTGTATTTGAAAGTCATTTTTAATTAAAATTGTTTTGAATGTAATAAATAGATTTTTCACTCCATTAATCACAATATTTGATGACTTCGAATTTTTATCAAAATGTAAACTGCATGCACATTTTTATTATAATTGTATAGTGCGTGAAAAATTGAATTTCTTAAATATGGCAAAATTTCAAATCACCTGGAAAACCTGGAATTATCAGGGACTTATTTTCCAAGACTAAGTAAACATCCTGCATTATTATATATTGTAAATTGAATTGCCAGTAGCTTTCTCCGATTGATTTATTGGTATATTTTGCTGATGATTTTATTGTTTTAAAGCTGTTTAGTGTAAAAGGGATATTTGTAATGTTTTTAAAAACTGTGAGTTCTAATAATCTGGCAAAATATGATGTAATTTCATTATGGTAATAATGATTGTGATATTTTAAATTGGGTTTGTAGTTTAGTTTAGAGAATTTATATAATTAAGAAATATTTTAAATGAGCCTCTAATATGATAACTTTAACTAGATAATTCTGGTTTGAAAGAACTTTGGAGTTTAATTGTATTTATTTTGTAATCATGTATGCTAGTATGACAAATTATTGATTTATTGTTAGATTTTATAATGGAAATGTAGGCAATGCTAGAAATCCAGGTGTTCATACAGTTTTTATATAAAAATATTTAAATAACTAATACATTGATTCAGTACAAACATAGAGACCAATTTTCTTCACTTTTAGATACTAATATTTGTTGACTATCTGGCATGAGCATAACGGCATTACATGAATAATTTTTAAATTAATAAAGAAAGTTTTCATCAAATGTCAGGACACCCTCGACAGATATGCAAGTACTATTTATTATCATTACATGAAGAAAATGTAACTTTTTTTAATGAAGTAATATTTTATTTACTTAGACCAAAAAATTTTTGCTGTAAAAACTGCAAAATAAAACCCACGAGCTTTCTCACTTCGCCTATACCCAAACTTAATTCTAAATATGGTTTAAGCTTAATATTCTTATGTTCCATTACCTCTAGATAATATATTATAGCACTGGTAAATCCCCATTGTCAATACAATAATTTAAATTGAATTTTGAGGCGAAGAATTTCAGTACTGGAATTGTACAGTTATGTCCTCATGTAATACTGGTACTTGTTAAGTCCTCTACACATCCAATACTGGTACTTGTACAGTAATGTTAAAATACAATAATTGTATATGTACAGCTCTCTCCACATGCATTACAGGTACTTGTACAGTAATGTCAACATAGAATACCGGTACACGAATAGACATGTCCACATGCAATACTGATACTTTTACAGTCCTGTCCACATGTAATATTGGTACTTGTACAGAAATTTTCTCATGCAATATTATTACTTCTATAGCTCTGTCCACCAGCAATACTGGAAATTTACAGATCTGTACACATGCTACACTGGTACTTGTACAGTCATGTACACATCCAAACTTGTAATTGTACAGTCGTGTACTCATTCAATATTGCTATTTCTACACCTCTGTCACAAGCAATACTGGTACTTGTTCAGTCATGTACAAATCTAATACCAGTACTTGTAAATTTCTGTTCACATGCAATACTGGTACTTTTACATTCATGTCCACATGCACTGTTGGTACTTAATTACTTGTAAGAACCTAACTTTAAAATAGCAATAGGGACAATTAAATGCAAAACTTAATTACATTTATACATGTCAAATTGCGATCAGGTCCATACTCCATTTATATAAATGCCTTTTTTGGTCAAAAGTATAGGAATATATTCTAGAAGAACCCCCTCCCTCTTGAAAAAATTAACTTTCTCGACCCTTTAATGTTAAACTTACATTACTACAAATACAAGATGCAAAAATTTGAATCTTAATATTTACATTTTTTATTGTAAAAATAGATATAAATCGTGCTAGCATCTTTTTTATCAATTTGCCCGCCAGGCCAATTAAAAAAAATCCAGATCTAGTGGGAAAAAGTTTAGTTGAAAACACCAGCATTATATTTTTGTTAAATTGCAGGGGATGAATACTTGTTCTTCCATATAGCCATACAGCTCATCGACGGTTTATAATATGCGATATAGCTAACAAATTTGTTAAAAAGAAAATTAATAATCTTTTTAGTTGTGCTATCGGTGACCTGGTGGTCTAGGGGTAAGGTGTCAGACTTCTGCGCTGGCGGCCGGGGTTCAATCCCCGGTCCCGGCAAAAGATTTATCTGATTTCCAAACCCTTCCCTCACCTCTGACAAGACATCTTGTGAATGTGGGGAATGCCAGGCCGCCACCGTGGTTCGGAAATCTCACAACCACCCTACCATTACACATTAGCGTAAGTGCGTATAACCCGAACGGGTAGTAAGACGCGGTGCTAATAATAATAATTATATAGTTGTGCTATCTTCCTCGAGATAAATTTAATAAGACAATTTTTCAATATTTATCACTCGATTTTCTCTAATATTCAACAATACCAAAAATACCCAGTGTTTCCTGGGGTTATGCAGTAAATCACGTGGTTACCAATTGCAACGCTTTTATTTTATTCAAACAATAAAAAAATCGTCTATTTTTGTATCTGGTCTTTTAATTCATTTTAAAAATCAATTTAAAATTTTAAAATTCTGGCTTTTAGTTTATTAATTGTGCACCAGCATAGTGACTATCAATTTTTAAATCAAAGACCTCTGCCTCCTATATATATTTCACTCAATGCTCATGAGTCATTACAGACAGACAGACAGACACACAAACACTACATTTTGTTAATTTTCTACACCTCTGACTGTACATAGATTAACTTAGTGAATAATTTAAAAATTAATAATTGGTAGCAAAAACTGACTTTGAGTTTTCTTCGCAAGCTTCGAGATTAACTACGAATTCAAATTTAAAAAGTATTAAGCACTGTACACTTCTGTCTAAAGCCCTCAAAAATTAATTGTTATATTTTTGCTGAAATCACATTTTTTACTATCGAAATTGAGTAAACTAAACTAGGTTTTAGATTAAAAAATATATATATATAACGTACATATTTAAAAGAGAAAATATGTAATATATATTATATATATTATACATATAATCATAATTAAATATATATACTCATATTTAAATAATAATTGATCAAGAAGTTCTAGGAAACATAAATTAAAATAGAGGGGTACGCAAAGACATAAATAAAATTAAACATATATATACATACATATATATATACATATATAAATATATATATATAAACATATATACATATATATATAAACATATATATAAACATATATATATATACATATATATATATAAACATATATATATACATATATATATATAAACATATATATATATATTTCAATTGATAGTTAGTATTTAATACAAATTTGTATCTAGCTTTATTTATTTTAAACATAGAACATAGAATATGTATAGCTTGCATTATGAAGCAACAAATTTGGTTGGGTATGAATTTTATTTTTAATTTAGTAATCTCGTATTGAAAAGCCACCTCTAGTGCACCTGGTTTGCGATTCAAAACTCAATCTCATCCTCAGAAATCCATTATATTGCGAGCTTAAAGCCAATGTGTGACGTGGCCAATGATGAGTCTCCTGCAAGAATAGAGAGAGAGAAAAAAACTTGCTTTCTAAGATTAAATTATATGTATGTAATATATTATAAATAATATGCTGCAAGAAAATACACATTAATAAAATAAAACAAAAACTTCAAAACAAACTTAAAAGATTGATGTTTTATCATGTTTTCAGATAAAGTTCCCGTTGTGGTTTAATGCAGATACGGACAACATGGAGGATAAAGATATAGACAAGTTCCTCTCTCTGTGCACACATAATTTCCCCAAGGCCACAATCTCTATAGGAATGTTACATAAAGGTCAAAAACTAAGGTCTGAACAAGGGTACAACGCCAAACTAGTCACCCAAATGAAAGACAATTTGACTCGCAACAATGTGACTCAGACGTTTGGATTCCTTTTCGAATTTCTTAGAGCGGCTTATTCTCTAGACACGTTACCGGCTCCTAAGGATGTGCAGGGAATCACCGACAGTGCACTCTACATGTATGAGAGAAACGCAGTGAGTTTTAGTGATGATAACATATTTAACATAAAGAAGTTCATAAAGATTTTTGGGAAGGACCAAGTGTATTTGGATTCCTTTTAAATATGGCCAGGCTGCTTTTTTAAACTTCAAAGGAAGGCTTATTTTCTAAGTTGAAACCTTAAAAATAATCTTTAAATAACTTATAATTTTATAGGATGATTATACTTGAAATAACTGTTCTTTTATATTAAGGAATTCTAAATCCTGTAAATTTCCCATACTAATCACCTTGACCTCAGAGCTGTGTCACCTTACGCAAAGTGTTATTGAAATTGATATAATTCTACAATTTCACATTAAACTAAAAATGTAGCTTTGTTTATAAAATATATAATTGTTGGTATCATTTGAATGCATTCGAGTTTAAACTAGATTTTAAAATAAAAGACCACTCTTTTTATTGTTTCAGCACATCACATCCCTCACTTAAGTGAGAGATAAAAGAACTTCCCGCGTTTGTGTTAAAAAGAAATATATTATTATTAATATATTATTTGCTGATTGATATCCAAAATAATTTTTTTCTCCTTTCATAATGCTGTATTAAAGATTGGGATTAAATACCCTTCAATTATTATTAATTGTTTATTTTTTTATTTCTCCTCACTGCCTAGGCTAGTAGCCAAATTGAATCTTATAAAATTAATTGCACATACAACCTCAATTATGTTACAAAAGTGGAAGGAACAAAGTATTAGAATAATTTGCAAGTTTAACAAATCTGTTTATTAATATTCAAACAAGTCAATAAGAAGTACTGAGAATTATAGGTAGAAATTATTCAAACCATCCATTGTTTAAATATAAAAAATATAAACAGCTTCAATAGTATAAATATTCCGCCAAAGGAGCATCAGGTGTCAAGCACCTTGATATACCTTATAACTCACACATTTAGGTCATAGGTGTAAATAAGAAAGCTTGTAACTTGTTAAAGGAGGACAAATACTAAGTCGTCAAATTGAATGAAAGTCTATTCTAAGTCAATATAAATAATTTAACGATAGAACAAAATCCTACACCCTTACCTCGTACATGTAAGAGGCAACGGTAAAATAAACCTAAACACAATTGATCCTCTCAGTCACTAGAACTTATGAACAAAAATGAGACTAACTTCTCAAGAAATCCGCAGAGATGTAAAGAGGAAAGATATATTTTTTTATTTTAATGTGCTCCGGTAGATACAGATATAATTACCAGGGATACTTACCCTCTGAAATGTATCCACAGTAATCCTGGATCTTGTCGTGACGTACTAAATACAGGTGAAATAAAGGGGTGGGTGCCAGTAAGTTATGTGATACAAATAAATGTACTCTTATTATGGCATTGAAAGAAAACAATCTCACCAGAAGGGTTGTAAATATGTGTAAAAAGAATATTTTTCAAATAGAATGATCTAGTTAAATAGTAAAACTGTCATTAATAAGTACGGGGAAATTTAATATATTTGAGATTCATATAATAAGTATGCATATATAATTTTGTTGGCGAGTAGACTGGACTTGCTTTCAGTGAAAGGTGATACTTGTCTAGACGTAGACATTTATTTGGAGTAAAAACTATAGACCAATTATAATCGGTGCAAAAATAACTCACAACAATGGTAGTGTCCTTTTTGAGAGAATAATAAACAAGGAGAACAAAAAAGTTGCCACTATATGCACACAACAATAACCACATAAACATAAATAAACAATATTTAACATTGCAACGCTAACACCCTCCCTCAATGTTAAAATTCTTACAAACCAAAACAATACTACCCAAAAATAAACTTATGGCTTATACAATCCCAAACTATGCTTAAACTTATCGAATTTAACTTTACCCATTAGTTTTGTGAAAATATCCGCTACTTGTTCATTTGTACTAATGTACTCAACACTTACAACATTACTGTTTACTTTATCTCTTACAAAATTTAACTTGATATCAACATGTTTCAATTTATGATGAAATTGCGGATTTTTACACAGCTTAATCACCGACTGATTATCCTCAAATAGCTTAACACAAAAACTTTTGCTTTCTAAGCTTTCAAAAAAATTCCTCAACACACATGCTTCACTAACAGCTAAATTTTAATCAACATATTCAGATTCAGTAGACGATAAGGCAACTGTAGTCTGTTTGCGAGAAACCCATGAGATGGTACAACCATAAATTTGAAAACATAGCCTCCAGTTGACCTTCGATCATACTTATCGCCTGCCCAATCAGAATCAACAAAACCAACAATATCTTTATTTTTACCTCTCTTAAAACCAAGCTTATATCTAGGCTACCTTTTACATAGCGTAAAACTCTCTTGAGAGCTACCCATAAGTCAATACTAGCACAAGACTGGTATCTACTCAAAATGCTTATTGAAAGACATAGATCAGGTCTCGAACACAACATTCCATACATTAAAGAACCAATTACTGACCTGACTCTACTTTCTATTTCCTAGCTCTCAGAATGATCTCTTTTTAGCAAACTATGATCAAAGTTTTCTTCCATAGGCGTTACAACAGCTTTACAATCCAACATGTTACAAGTTATCAACAAATTTTCAATGTAAGTACTCTGATTTATCACTATAGTTCCCTCCTTTAAACTGTGAGTTACATGATTCCCAAATAATGATTAATTTTACCCAAATCCTTCATCTTAAAATGTTAATCTAACATTTGCTTTACATTATTTATCTCTTCAATTTCATTAGAAGTTAACAACAAATCATCGATGTATAGGAGTAAATATACTTTGTACTCCCCTGTAATTTTTATATACATACAGTATTCATTTTCACATCTCACAAAGCCTAACTTAGATATTACATCATGAAACTTTTTATTCCAATTTTTAGGTGAATCTTTTAAACCATATAATGATTTTTGTAACTTGTACACATTATTACCATTATCATTTTTATAACACCCTTCTGGCAAAGATACAAAGACATCACCAACTATGTCTCCATACAAAAAAGCACTGCAAACATCTAATTGATATACTGGTAAATTATATTCATTACAAAAAGCTAAAAACATTCTTACTGAAATTAACCTCGCTACAGGACTATAAATTTCTGACAAAGACAAATCTTGTTTAAAACCTCTAGCTACTAATCTAGCCTTATGCGACACAATATTACCCTTTTCATCTTTCTTACGTTTAAAAACCCATTTACAATCAATAATATCACAATTCTTTGGTTTCTCTATGCTTACCCATGTATCATTTTCTGTGAGTGCTCTCATTTCCATGTCCATTGATTGTTTCCAATTATTACTGTCACCACTTGATACAGCCTCTTCATATGTTACAGGATCTTCATCACCAACTGTCATCAAACCCACATGGAAATCATCAAATCTTGATGGTAACTTCAAATGTCTCCTTTTTCTTAAATTATATCCTTCTTCTATACTCTCACTGATCACTTCTTCCTGATGCACCTCCTCAGTTTCCAAAATCTGTCTATCCACTACTTGCTCCTCACACACCTCATATAGGGAGTCCTGTCCTTGTTCCTTATTTACATAAGAATCTTTTTCTTTGTTTTCAGGGTCTCGCTGTGGTAAGAAGATTACATCTCTATGGATCTCCACATTATTGCTGTCAGGTAAGTAACATCTTAATCCTTTCGTTTTATCACTATATCCCACAAATAACCCGATCCTATTCTTGGGATCCAATTTAAGCCTCTTCTGTTTAGGTATATTCACAGACACTCTTGAACCAAATATTCTAAAATATTATATGGCTGTTTTCTGACTATATAAAGCTTCATAATGCGTTTTCCCTTGTATAGGACTAGGCCCTGTCCGGTTAATAGTATATGAAGCCGTGTTGATGGCTTCAGCCCAAAACTTCTTGTGCATATAAGCGTCTTGCAACATGGCACGAGCAGCCTCCACTAATGTACGTATTTCTCGTTCGGCTCTGCCATTTTGTTCTGGTGTGTACACAACACTTCTCTGATGAACTAGGCCATGGGACTCCAAAAAGTGTTTTAAATCTTCATTTAAAAACTCTAAGCCGTTATCAGTACGTAGGATCTTCAAATTACAACTGGTTTCTCTTTCCGATTTCAAAATATACTTTTCAATACATGTTTTTACTTCATATTTATGTTTCACGTAAAACACTGTACGAAACGCTGAAAAATCGTCCTTCAATAGCAGAAAATACCTTGCTCCGCCTATGGATGTTTGCTCCATTGGTCCACAGACGTCAGCATGCACTAATTGCAATCTCTCAGTCGCTCGTGAACTGCTTATCGGGAATGAAATACGATATTGTTTTCCCACCAGACAACCCTCACACATATAACCATCAATATCATTAATAAAGTCAATATTATTACGTTTAAACACATCTTTTATTGTATTAAAGTTCTGATGTGCAAGTTTTTTTTATGCCAATATGATAATTTTCCCACCCTTTGTGTCAAACAACAACTCGAACTGTCAAAACTGTCAAACTTGCGAGTGCGTTCCGGTACACGAAAAATGTCATTTTGAGAATTTTGTTCACTCAATAACGCAACTTCTTTATCACAAGTTCCTAGACTGTCTGTAAACAGCATTTTATAGAGTTTGTTTTTAACCCGTCTTCACTAATGCTCAAGTGACACCATCATTGTCCACAAATTTACAAAGTACACTATTTGATATTAGACAGAAACCCTTGTCCAAAACATAACCTACTGAGAACAAATTAAACTTCAAATCAGGAACATATAACACATTTGATAAGGATGAGTTCAAGTTCTTCTTCCCATTCCAAGCATTCAGCATAACAGTACCAACTCCCATCACACTTAGTAATTTTCCATTTCCAACTTTCACCTTTCCTGAGAGTGGTTTCGAAACTAAAGTCTTAAATAACAGCTTATCTCCACACATATGATCACTGGCACGTGTGTACATGCACCAACAGTTTTCATAAAAAGATTTCTTCATCATTTAGAGTCAGGAATGCATTTTATTTTGGTATACTTCCTTTACTGCCCTTTTCTTTAGCTTTCAACTGTCTACAATTTTCCATTAAGTGACCTTTCTTCTTGCAATAATGACAGCTTCTCGATTCTTTCCCTTTAATTTTGTAGCAATCTCTTGACAAATGGCCTACCTTCCCACAGATGTAACATTTTCTTGAATGATTGTCTACACTGGCCAGGGCTACTACTTCCTCACACGAACCCATTCTCCCTTCCTCCATTAGTAAGCGAGAAGTCAATTCCTCCATATTTTGTTTCTCTGATGGCACAGACTCCCATGCTGATCGGAAATGCCTGTACTTTTCTGGTAAACTCATAAGTATTTTGGTAATAACCATTTTCTCAGAGACAGGTTCACCTGCCTGTTTTAACTTGTTTCTTATTTCTTCTAATTTTGACAGGAATACTGACATGGAACTGTCCTCAAATTGCAACATGAAGATTTTTTTCTGCAATAGATGCATGCTGACCACCGATTCTTTGTCATAGACCAACTTTAGCTTACTCCACATATCCTTAGCAGTGCTACAAGATAATAAGTGTGTCAGCGGCCCTGGTTCCATCCTCATCACAATAATCTCCTGATCCCTCGCATCGTTGCTTATCCATTCTGGTTGGCTTTTCACATCTTCTGGCTTGACTTTCTATCCTACAACAATGTCATATAATCCCTTGCTTCGAAGAATGACTTCAGTTTGGAAACGCCATACTGCCCAATTTTCACCACCTTTTAATCTCAAGCTGCGATGTAAATTTTGGCCGTCCATCTTCAACAAAATTGCTGTCTCTGTACTTTTCTACACCAATAAAACTTATCCTCAGAAAATCTTCTCAATGCCACGCAATGGGAAAACAGTGACTAGTATTCTTCAGTGTTCCTGGGCCCATAACCTGTTGGCGAGTAGACTGGATTTGCTTTCAGTGAGAGGTGACACTTGTTTAGACGTAGTCATTTATTTGGAGTAAAAACTCTACAGCAATTATAATCGGTGCAAAATTAACTCACAACAATGGTAGTGTCCTTTTTGAGAGAATAATAAACAAGGAGAACAAAAAAGTTCAATGTTGCCACGCTATGCACACAACAATAACCTCATAAACATAAATAAACAATATTTAACATTGTAACGCTAACAAATTTAATTGTGGCAATTGTAAATAAAATGTTCTACCTATTTGGTATCAAGATAATATATCACTCTAACCAGTGAACGCTGTGGCATAAGAGCCTCTAAGTAAATAATTAATATGTTTAAATAGGTAGTTACAAACATATTAGTAGTCCTGAATTGTTAGTAAAAAATTAAAGATCTTACTTATCTCCCTGTAGTTTTGAGGTGATGAGACAAAAAAACACATGTATCATTTCTTGACTATGGCTGTAGCACTCACGTATTTAGAGCTTAAAAAAAAGTTGCTTACCCTTCTCCCGGATTACTCTTGTATGGGAGAAAAAAATAGTCCCGGCTTCAATTCTAGCCCATGCTATTTTATGGAATAGATACTTTATCCTATTAAATTAACTTTTAGTAATTGCACTTATATTTATTCCATGCAAAACCAGCGCGTCCTTTTTGGAAGTTCTATTTTTTTTCAACACAATCGTTGTCAAGGTAGCCAAACAAAGAAAAACATAGAAATTAAAAAACTGTGAAAACTTATATATATGAATGATTCACTACTCTTGGAACAAGAGAAAACAACTATTCTTGGGATTAGAACAGAGTTGAAGGATAAAACAAAAGAAAGGTAATAACAATAAAATTAAAAGTCATTAAAGAGATGAGCTCAAAGATAAAATACGAACACCAAGTCTATCATTCATTCTAATTTAGCACCAATAGTTCCCGATTTATTTTATTCCTTATTGTCGAATGATGACACTAAATCTACTTGCTTAAAATTGCTTCTTGTTGAATCAACTGTGCCCAATATATCTGTTTACAAATCCTTCTGGTCAAATGAAGGTGCCAAATCTACCTGTTTACAATTCCATCTTGCTGAATCGACGGTGCCCAATCCAACAATATCTCCCATAAAAATGGTCCAATCCACAACCGCTCGTAGTCACATGGTTTAAAGCATCAAACTCACAGTATATATTTTGGTTGCCAGATATATTGAGGTTCAAATCCCGGTCGTGGCTAAGGTAGTAGTTATCTACTTTTCAATTATCTATGTGTTTTTCCCACTCATTATAGAATATAGTGCGGGTGCATTTACTAACATTACAATCCACTGGAGGATTATTTTAATCATTTTGACTAAAGAAAATTTTGTTATAAGAACTTCAAAAACACTCCTTTTCTCACCAGTGTAGTCAAGTGAGTCAGTCAGTCGTCAGGGAGCGAGTGGCGTTGAATGGCAACAGAATAACACAACAGTGCTTGTACACAACGCGTCAGTGTAGTGTAAAGTTGCGAACGAGTGTATATTTTGTTTATTTCATGATATATTACGTGCCGACTGAGGTCGGGTAGTGTTAGCGAGTTGAACGACAACAGCATAACACAACAGTGCTTGTACACAACTTATAAGTGATGTGCTACGTCGTCAACGAGTGTATTTTTGTATTATATTAATAGTGTTATTGTTTATTTAGTGATCTATTACATGCCGACGGAAGTCGGGTAGGGTGGTATACCGCAAGGGACAAGTCAAGAGGGGGAAATGGCCTCCAACTCGGATGTAGATATCGACGTTGAAGGAACGGACGATGATGATGACATGGAAGACCAAGGCCAGGAAGGGGCCCCAGCCAACACTGAAACAGAAAAAAAACTTTGAGCCAGTTTCTGGACTCAAGTGGAAACTCAGGACCAGGCCGGTACAGGAAGTACTACAATCGAAGGCTATAAAAGTCAATAACAAGTTTGCTAGCTTGTCTAGCCTACGGGATGAACCAACAAATAGTCAAACGGGGCAACCGAGTGGAGGCACGAAAGAAAGTTCCACCCCACGGCACATAAAGACCCCTCCGGTGATCGTAACAAATGCGACACAATACAACAAGGTTATAAAACTCCTAAACAGCAGCTCTCCGAATGACTACAAGGTGTACTGTATTGCACAGGGCATTAAGGTAGTCACGACCTCCTTCAGAGATTATTCCGCCTTGTTAAAGCTGTTTAAACAAAATACGTTGGAACATTTCACGTATGTTCTTCCCAAGGACAAGCCCTTCAAGGCTGTAATCGAGGGCCTTCATGCAAGTATGCCCTGCTCGGATATAAAGGAGAAACTGGAGGACAGGGGATTCACGCCGACCAACGTGAGACAGTTATACTCAAAATCCTCTCCACAATCAGCGACACCGAGACCCCTACCGATATTTGTGTGCACCCTTGCGAGGACAGAAGGAGTGGGTGAGGTCTTCAAGGTACAGGTCATCAACCACACGGTAGTCAAGATTGA
>CABFVZ010005004.1:0-14667 GCA_902151445.1 Timema monikensis
TAAACTAAACCTTCTCGAAGCTTCCATGAGCAATGGATATATACGAAGAATGGTGCAATTGAACCTCACTTGGGCACTTGGCGTCCAGTACTGTTCACTACTCAGTCACTAGCACAGCTTCTGTCCGCGACCCCTACAATAGGCCACGTATATATTTCAACAACATGATCTATTTTCTCCTTAAATAACTGAGATTCAGAAATAAAAAACTTGTCAAAATAATAAGTGTGTATTAATTATAATTCTTCAATTGGCGCTCGATCACGGGGCTATAAATACCAATTAACTCACAACATCAATTAAACGGTGTAACTTCAATCAACGCTCAAGGCGACGAACCAGATCACTTCAATTGGCGCCCATCGCGGTGCACGAATATTTCTATAACATCACAATTGGCGCACAACGTAGGGACCCGTAAATTCTAGAACACTTCAGTTTGTTCTCATGTTTTCTATCATAGTTAGGGGAGGAAAATGTTCAATTCGGTTATCATAAAACTACTCTTAAATGCATTTTATTTAGGAACTAAACACACTTTTGAATATCATGAAAAGAAGAGTCCAGATTTTAATTTGGAAGATAATTGCTCAAGCCAATTTCAAATTAAATTAAAAAAGGGTCTTAAGTTAACTTTGGACTACCCAAACTATTTTACAGTGTTCTTATTTATATCAAAACTTCGCAGATATCTATTTTTTTTTTAAATCATTAAAGCCTTTTTAAAAATTAATCTTTTGTAAACAAGCTATCTTTAAATATTCTTTTCTCTGAATAAAAATAATACACAGTTATTTATCATCTACACCCTTAAGATATTGATTTTGACAAAATCCTTAGAGCTATTTATGAAATAAAATACAGTTTAAAAAAATTAAATTAATAATTGATAACTTAAATAATATTTATTTTACTATGAAATATTTAAAAGTGAAAATTAAAATGTTTAAGTAAAGATAGCACAATACGGCAAAATTATTTACAGCTAGAGATGAGAGAAATGCATAGATTTATATATATATATATATTTGACAAAAACAGTTTAGTTAAAGATTAAAAGATTTTATCAGTTATTGCACGCAAAGGGTAAAAGCTAGTTGTCATATAAAACAGTACCAGGATATTGAATTTGAACAAAATTGCTATAACTACTTTCTAAAGCTTTTAATTTTTCCAAAATCAGTCACTAGCTAACTATCCTTAAATATTGTGGTATCTTAAAATTGATTATACATTGATATTTATGATGTAAAACACTTTCCAGATATTAAATTTGAACCTTATCTTTGGAGCCATTTTCGAATCTATGAAAATGTCCAAAAATCAGATCTGCCCCTCATTATAATTTTCTATGAAAAACTATTATACAATGTTATACCTGATGTAAAACGTTACCCTGTTATCAATTTCGAACCAAATTGTTATAACTTAGCTGTTTTAGATAGATTAATTTTTTTAAAAATCAGTCATCAGTAAACTACCCTTAAATCAATTTTTCCCAACGAAACCAACTAGGCTTATACAGTATAAAACATAAGTAAGTGCAAAGAACTCCTGAAATAAAAATTAGATCTAAATTTTTAAAGCTATTTTTGAAAAATTTCAAGTTTTCTAAGATTTGTCATCGGTATACTACCCATAATTTTAGGGGTAGTATGTACATAAAAAAACTCCTGGGAATATTGGCATAATACATAAAGAAGATATCAAGTTTGAGGGAAATTCATTAGACTGTTTATGGTTTAGTAGTGGTCTCAGATATTGAGAAGAATTTCCAAACTCACTTTTTTGGATTTGGTACACACAAACCAAAAATTTCATAAAAAAAAATATAGGTCAAATTTTTTCACAATTACAACACTTTCTATTTATGAGAAAGTGAAAAATATAAATCTCATATCATCAGAAATATTTAATCTTGGTAATATTTAATAAAATCAAAACTTTGATTAAATTTCAATGTAATTTTATATCAGTAGGTCTATTATATTAGACTCGTGTGCTGTAAGTTTTTAAAATCAAGTTTCAATAAATTATAGTGGTATTTAAATGCCCATCTAATAAAGTTTGTTAAGGAGGTAATTTTAGCTTAGATTTTGTGAAGGTACTAATTACATATTGTTAGAGGATGGGGAAAAGAAATATAACCATGTACCCCCTTGTTTCTGTGCTATGATACTATGGGTTTGTTCTATCCTTCAAGATTTTGCCGGCAAAACCATCATGTAGACAATTGCTCACAATTATGGCAATTTCTCAGGATCATGTAAGTGGAATAATTGGTTACAAAGTGTTGGTTTATGAAGAGTTGAAATAAAAATTATTATTTTTCCTCAACAAAATGTTTGTTTACTTATCTGTCCAAAGTGAGTAGGCTTATTTAAATAATAATATTGAATATAATAAAGTAGGTATCTAATTGTGAAATAATGATTTCATTTTCTTCGTGAATTTGTAAAAAAAAGTTAGTGGACAAATATTAATAAAGTCTGAACAAAGGCCTTAAAGAATTATTAATGGTAACAAAAATAATATTGTGAATTGTTTATCATTTTAGGCATACCCTGTTGTGTTTGCATTAATGAAGACCCAGAATATACAGGCATATGAAGCAGTCTTCATACATCTTAAGATGATTATACCGAGCCTTAGCCCAAAATTTATCATAAGTGATTATGAATCAGCCATTAAAGTTTCAGTGGCCAGGCATTTCCCAGCAACCAAACATATAGGTTGTTGGTTCCACTTCTCACAGGTAGGTGTATAATTTTTCTAATTTTGTATAGTTTTAAACAACTTTTATTATTAGTAAATTTGCAAGGTGGTCTACTTGAGTGAGCACAGTGTTATGCCCTTGCTATTCAATAAATCTCATAAGTTTTTTAAAGTGTTTGCTATACAAACTCATATAAATCAAATAATTCAGTTTGAATGTGACTACAGGAAAATAATTGTCAGCTTAGTATAAATGGAAAACTGCTTGAACAAGTGAATGATTTTATGTATCTGGGCAGGATGTTTTATAAAAATAGAAGGATAGAAAGACACATATCAAAAAGTTGTTGGATATATGTTGACTATTGCAAATAATGAAATTGTATTGATGTGAAGAGTGGGTTTGTCAGGAAAAACACAAGAGCAAGACGAATGCAGTTAGAATGAGGTATTTAAGAAATGTATGTGGAAAAACTTGTATGGAGAGAATCAGTAATGAATGGGTAATGAAAGATTGTGGTTTGAAAGGGAATCAAATAGGTCAATGTATAAGAGAGTCTTAATTTGGTTTGGGCATGTTGAGAGAATGAGTGTGGATCAAGTGACGAAGCAAATATATGAAGGTAGAGTGCATGGGTCAAAATGAACGGGAAGACCATGTAAGACGTGTTTAAATATTGTAGGCGAATATGTGAAAAAGAGCAACATTAATAATAGTTTTAGAATAAAAGATAATTTATGACTTGTAAGGATGTATTCAAAGCGAAAGGTGTATGCAAGGATGTGAATGTGTGGGGAAAGTTATTTATGATGTATTAAGTTTGGGGTTGTTTTTGAGCTATATAGTTTTTTTTGCCTACCCGACAAGGGAATGGCATGTTTAGGTATGTATCTATAAATCAAAATCTAGATTATAAAATAAATTTTGGAAATTAGTTTTATTTGATACGGTTATTTTATAATGTATCTTGATATATTTAACTGAAGATAACATTTCCCCTCATTAATTTTTTTTACTATTAGTATGAATCATGCTCTCACAAAGAATACCTGGTATTGTTTTTAAATTAAACTTGGTTCAATAGATTAAAGAAAAACTATTCAACAAATTTAAATATATACTAAAATACTTTTGCCATGTTCAAACAAATTCTCTACTTAGTCTCACCGACTCCATTTTTATAAAGCACTGGTCTGTATACTCACATTTATAATAAGGGTTTAGCTAAATTAAATTTATCTATACAATCTGGTCATTAGTTGAGATATTCATTACATCATGATAATTAACAATCTTAAAATGTTTCATTTTTACCTCAGATGACATATATAGTAATATAAGAATTTAAAATTATAAGATAATATATACAGAACAGAAAAAAATTCCGAAAACTTTCTTTTACCAAATATTTTTGACCAAAGTTTGTCCTACAAGTTTAGAAATAATAAATTTAAAACAACAATGTGATATATAACATTAATGTTTTCAGGTTTTAGCCATATTGAAGAAATAATAATTTTAAACATTTCAGCTGTGGTTGCAAAGGAAATTGTTATTTCTTCAACAATATCAATAGTTATAAATAAATAAATAGTTATAAACTACCAACAAACAAAACACAGCTTTTAAAATGGATATTTAAAAAAAATTGTTCTAAAAATGTACCATTACCAAACTATTAAAATAATTCATATCACTTTATCATTGTTTTAGAATGTATAGGCTATTTAGTGATATAGAAAATGTATTTCATTAATCCTAGTGAGTTTTTATGGCATAAAATAGCATAATAGTAACTCAAAACCCTTATAAACAGTGTTCCAAAGATTGAGATTTTATTGTATCGAAAATATAAATGCAAGTCAGTGGCGGTGGAACCTTTTTGTCTAAAGGAGAAGTGGGGGAGTTTATCAGTTAGAGAAGGGGAGTTTGGGGAGCTATGACCCCCTTTCTCAAACCTTTTTGTCTAAAGGAGAAGTGGGGGAGTTTATCAGTTAGAGAAAGGGAGTCTGGGAAGCTATGACCCCCTTCCCGACACCTAGAAAGGGAGTGGTTCACGATCCTGCATATTGGCGCATCCTTCTCTCACACACAACCATCTCCTACATGATTTATTTTGTGTGCTACGTGTCTCACTATCATTCCATGATATTAAAACATTTACAATCAGTTAAGGCTTCATAAGAGGAGTGGGAGGAAGACACTTTGAAAAGTATGCGTTTAATCTAAGATACATGTTTATTAGTATGTATCTCTTCATAAATGACAAAGATGGGGAAAAAAAGTGAATCTCAAAAAGCAATACATGTGGGTTACTGAATGGAACACATGTCATGTTCAGATAAAAACCTAATATATTGCTTTTTACAACAAACGAGTAACATTAATATCTGTTTTAGGTGTTGGCTTTCCACAAGCATTAGAACACCTGAGTCAACCTGAGACCTTAACATAACATGTATTTCTTCTAGGGAGTGGCCGCCATTACAGATGTAAGTAGTAAGTGTTTCAACATTACTGGGATGATGGAACTTTATTTTATTTACTAAATACTAGTCAGATGACCCAACACTAAACCTTTGTTTAGATAGCAATTAAATATTTTCCAGCATAGTGCTTAACCTACTTAAATAGTAGGGCCTATATCATCTTAGTTATAAGTGCATTATATTGCAGCTTGAATAAATAATTCACTATCAAGCTAGTTAAAAGCTATCATTATTAACTAAATTTGAAAACAGTTTATCATAATTTATGTAGCTTTAAAAAAAAGAAATCTTCAAATAGTGATGCTTTAAAGTTTAATGAACAATTTATCTAGATTTCAATTGTTAATATTAATAAATATTTGCTTAAATCCGCAGGCAATTCTCCGCAAAGTGCAATCATTAGGATTGACTAACTTGAATGCAACCAATCCCAATGCGAAAAAGGTTGTAGGGATGATGATATGACTGGCATTACTGCCTAGAGGAGTGATTGAGGAGGGTCTTTTCGCACTCTCATGATTTGATAATGTTTGATCCTCTTTTCATGTGAGTAAAATAAAATAAAATATACACTAACTTATGTTTAGTATCTTTTTTTTTTCTATGTTGAGAAATGTTAAATTTGTTCGGCCTATGTTTATAATAACTTTTTACATTACTGTCATACAAAAGTTATAAGAATCATTAAGTTTATTCAATAAAAATGAACATCTGTGTTACAGCTATTTTGAAGAACAATGGATGAAAAGAGTGACTCCAGGATCCTTTTTGGTTTTTGGCCAATCCCGAAGAGCAAACAATTGTCAGGAATCATTCCACCATTCATTATTTGAACAAGTCGGTCGTGCCCACCCTAATATATGGACTTTCACAAGTATGTTTGAATAAAGATAAGAATTTATAATATTTAGTGCAATAACATAATTTAAAATTTGTATGATAAATTAATTTAAATTCTAAAGCTTTGCTTTATACTATATTTTATTTACTTTATAGTATACTTTATCGCTCTACATAAAATGGCACAAAGTCAACTCAAGGTGACGGGTCCTTTTCAATTGGTGAGAAAATGAAGAGCCATGGGAACAAACAGTTATCTCCAAGACTTTTTATTGTTTTGCAATTTTATTTTTGGAAACGGTTTGTTCAAGAATAGAAGCATGTTGATTGGTTATACTTTTTATATATACACCTCCTCTATCATTTTAACAGTGATCACATTGACATTTTTCAATAGAAAATAGCCAGCAGAATAACAAAAAATAAATATAAATAAAACACCTAGTAAACATTGACACATTGTCTTAGAAGAGGTGTTGAAAGTATTGCTATAAAAATTTCACTCGTTCTCAAGAAAGCTGATATTTACAAACATATGTTTTTTCCATAAGACCCCTCCGGTAGCTAGTGCCATATACATTTTTTGTGATCTATCTGTTCCCGTTGGCGTGGAAGGATACTTTGTTCTGTTGTGAAGTCACGCAACGCCTTTCACCCTCCCGCCCACCATCCCACAAGATAGGTTTTAGACTTGCACACGACAGGGCCAAGGGCCTCAAAGATATAAGCACACACACAAAAAAAACCTTTCACATGATTCTCAAGGCACATATGAAAATCGAAGGAAATTAACAAGTTTTGAATTAGGATTTTGCTTTGTTATGATTATATGTTTAAATAAAAAATGTGTTTGAGACAATTATACTGTGGCCTTTACTATTAAAAAAAAAACTAAACAATAGGTATTTTCTTTAAGGAACTCTAACAATATTCACTCTTTAGAAAAATCAAAAAACCCTCTACAAATAAATTTTCACAAACTCGTTTTTCTAGATAAGTCAATATGGACAAAGGGAGTTTCAAAAATTCACTAATGCTTGTCTAAACTTTATCCAAGTCTGAATCACATTCCAACTTAATGTTGTGATACAAGAGAACTCAGAAAAACAACGCTATAGAGAGAAATACTGATACATTAAAAATGTAACAATGTTTTTATTTCAATTTATGGGGGATGGAGAAGGAAGGTAAAATTTAAGGAATATACCTGTATTTGTGTGGAGGATGAGTGGATGGGAAACCCACCATTAACACTCAGCTAAAATTTAACTTCTATCTTGCACCTGGTAAGCCAAACAGGTCAATGTTGGCACCTTAGATACCTCTCCCACTGACGTGTTATTGCCAAAGTGAGGCTATTTAAATTTTTTAATCTACAACAAGGATTAAGTGGAGTTGGACAACATCCTTGAGCTATTTACACTGAGGTTTGACACCCCACATTGTTAATGTTTATCAATATAATCCAATGATTACTTTTAGAACGTGTTCTTTCATATCAAATAATAAAAATATTCTCCAAAACCTGACCTTAGGCCTGAAACATAAATCTCATATTCCCAAATTTTTGTTTCAGCTGCTTTACAAAGTATTTGTGAGACTGAAATCAGAAATAGTTTAAGATCAGCTCATGGAGATCCAATCTCTAGACCCCGGAAGAGAACTTGGATCTTACAAGACAGAGAGATTAGGAAAAATCAAGAAGCAGTAATGCAAAATAGGATTAGTGTTTACGAATTCTTGAGAGCAATTTCATATAAATTTAACACTGTCCCATGCGCAACAGTTAGTAGCGAAGTCAATGAAAACTTGGCAAGTTTAACTTCAGAGGATCTGCCTGATTTAGACTTGATTGACATACAAGGTATAGTGAAAACCCCTGTTTTTCTTGCAAAATAGTGTTAATCATATTGTTTATACCCATAAGGAAAGTGATCAAAGAATAAAGCAAGTTAAAGAATAATGTGCTAGTAAATATAATTTAAAATAAAGGGGAGAAAAGAGACAGAGATAAAATATGTAGCTTTTTTGTTAAATAGCAATGAGAGGTTTCTATGTTGGTGAAGGCTGTATATGGCTGTGATATTTTTTATATTTAAATAAGTTACTTTTAGTTATTAATAAACTTCTGGAAAGCTAAGCATGGGTTTGAACACAATTCAAAGTCTTGAGATTATATTTAATTTACATTAAAAATAATTGTATGAAACTTGTTGCTTTTAGTTTTGATAGCTGTCCTCTCAAATGAAAATAAATAAATATCGATGCAAAAGTCAATCATGAAATAATGATATTATATGAAATAGGGTACAGTAAAGAGAAATAGAAACACTTGAAATAATGAGACAGTATGGGGGTCTTTAAATGAATAGAGGAACATTGTTGGGTTTCAAACTGTTGCTTTTTAGCTCTTTTAATTGTTCATATCTATAGTCCTGTCAGTATCATACCCACAAGGGGGGCTCCCCAAACCCTCTTTGAGCCCCCTCTACTAAGCAATCCTGCATACACCACTGTATCAAATAATAAAAATATTCTCCAAAACCTGACCTTAGGCCTGAAACATAAATCTCATATTCCCAAATTTTTGTTTCAGCTGCTTTACAAAGTATTTGTGAGACTGAAATCAGAAATAGTTTAAGATCAGCTCATGGAGATCCAATCTCTAGACCCCGGAAGAGAACTTGGATCTTACAAGACAGAGAGATTAGGAAAAATCAAGAAGCAGTAATGCAAAATAGGATTAGTGTTTACGAATTCTTGAGAGCAATTTCATATAAATTTAACACTGTCCCATGCGCAACAGTTAGTAGCGAAGTCAATGAAAACTTGGCAAGTTTAACTTCAGAGGATCTGCCTGATTTAGACTTGATTGACATACAAGGTATAGTGAAAACCCCTGTTTTTCTTGCAAAATAGTGTTAATCATATTGTTTATACCCATAAGGAAAGTGATCAAAGAATAAAGCAAGTTAAAGAATAATGTGCTAGTAAATATAATTTAAAATAAAGGGGAGAAAAGAGACAGAGATAAAATATGTAGCTTTTTTGTTAAATAGCAATGAGAGGTTTCTATGTTGGTGAAGGCTGTATATGGCTGTGATATTTTTTATATTTAAATAAGTTACTTTTAGTTATTAATAAACTTCTGGAAAGCTAAGCATGGGTTTGAACACAATTCAAAGTCTTGAGATTATATTTAATTTACATTAAAAATAATTGTATGAAACTTGTTGCTTTTAGTTTTGATAGCTGTCCTCTCAAATGAAAATAAATAAATATCGATGCAAAAGTCAATCATGAAATAATGATATTATATGAAATAGGGTACAGTAAAGAGAAATAGAAACACTTGAAATAATGAGACAGTATGGGGGTCTTTAAATGAATAGAGGAACATTGTTGGGTTTCAAACTGTTGCTTTTTAGCTCTTTTAATTGTTCATATCTATAGTCCTGTCAGTATCATACCCACAAGGGGGGCTCCCCAAACCCTCTTTGAGCCCCCTCTACTAAGCAATCCTGCATACACCACTGTGTTCCGTCATTCTTCCTCATTTCCCTTTTTCCTACGGGTTTCAGTTTCAGAGTTCTGATAGCGCAAAACCTAGTCTGTAGCAATTTACGAGATAGAAATAGGTTTTGTTCAAATAAAACTATTACATTTCATTAGTGACAGCCGTCTTATGATAACTTTGTTAGCTACATTTTGTTTTACCTCGTAACCATTATTAGTTTATGTAGTATCTAAATATATATCATATAATTATTAATTACTAACCCAGTTCCATTACATGTTTGATTTGATGTTGAACATAATTATAAAACCTAAAATATTACACTGTAAATACCAGTAGAAGGTTATGGGCTTTTTTATTTTCAGAAACACAGCCTGAGGATGACGCACCAGCAATCCAATTGAACCTTGTCAGAACACAAAGAACGGCTCGTCAAACAAGCCGAGGACATAGAGCTGGACGAAGAAGAAGTGGGCCCTCCATTATCAACAGAGAGAGCGGTTTCATCCTTATAATGCTAAATACCAATTTTGTACTTTGGTAGATATCACAATCTTAATATAGATTAACTTAGTTTTATGAACATTAGAGTTTTGAAGTCAACCTGATTTCAAATATGATTTAATGCTCAAAAAAGCATTGGTTTATGTAATATTTAAATATCTAAAACAAAATTAATCTGTTAAAAATATTATGAAAGAAGAAACACATTTAAAATTATTATGTAAAAAGTTTAATCATAACTTTGTAGCATATCTTATTTACTAATCCAATTTTTAAGATTTTATATAAAAGTAAACTAACAAACCTGAGCGCAAATTGTGCCAAAATAAAGTAAAACGTTTTTCCACCGCTGTTTAAAAATTTTGAAACAACTTCTAGTGTAAAAAAAACTTTAAATTTCATTTGTGGTTGCACATTACCCAAAAGAAAATATGTATTTTTATTTACTACCCGGTAAGTGCAACTGAGCTATACACAAACTTTTAAGATAAAAGGCCTAACAACAGATGTACAAAGTAATGAAAATCTTAGTTGTGTTACAATTTTCCCAATAAAATAATGTGTCTTCTTTGGACTAAAAGAAAATTTATTTCTTCATATGTTTAGCTAGTATAAGAGAATTATTTTCTTTAGAAAATTAACAAATCAACATTTACATCAAATACAAGTAATTAAATCTTGATAAGAAACATTTTTATTATGGGAACCAACGGGAAATGAAGGTATCAGCACCAGTACATCAGTTATCAGCACCAGTACATCAGTTATCAGCACCAGTACAGCAGTTATCAGCACCAGTACCACAGTTATCAGCACCAGTACAACAGTTATCAGCACCAGTACCGCAGTTATCAGCACCAGTACAACAGTTATCAGCACCAGTACAGCAGTTATCAGCACCAGTACAGCAGTTATCAGCACCAGTACAGCAGTTATCAGCACCAGTACAACAGTTAACAGCACCAGTACATCAGTTATCAGCACCAGTACATCAGTTATCAGCACCAGTACATCAGTTATCAGCACCAGTACATCAGTTATCAGCACCAGTACAGCAGTTATCAGCACCAGTACCGCAGTTATCAGCACCAGTACAACAGTTAACAGCACCAGTACATCAGTTATCAGCACCAGTACCGCAGTTATCAGCACCAGTACAACAGTTATCAGCACCAGTACATCAGTTATCAGCACCAGTACATCAGTTATCAGCACCAGTACATCAGTTATCAGCACCAGTACAGCAGTTAACAGCACCAGTACCCATCAGGTAATAGCAGCACCAGTAAAGTCCGTTCACCGTAGGAATTGTTTTCTGAAAGGCCTTTTTTCTTTCCAGAAATCTATTATATAGTAGGATATTGGTAGGAAAAAAGACCTTCCAGAGATTAATTCCTACCGTGAATGGAGAATACCTCATCTGCTAACAGAACCAATACCTCATTGGAAGCATTGGCTTCCTATAGATGGAGACCTGGAGGTGTGGTCATTCCACTGGACACTTTAAACGACACGTGCCTTTATAGAACAACAAGCAGAGGAGTTGGAAGCATGTTTAGTTGGTCCAGAAGCAACAACCGAGATAGATAATGCTTCACACATGATTTGTTTATGTTGCCAAACAAATAAAGCAACCAGGCAGGCAATACCTTGTGGCCATTTGCAATGTTGCCGTACTTGTTTGGTTGAATTACTTCGTCCTTGGACATTCCATGTAACAGGTAGTGGCGGAACGCACATAGACACAAGAGTGTGTCCACCAGTTGTTTGTTTAGTTTGTCGAGCCCTTGTAGGTCAATTTATAAAACAGTTTTTCTAGAGTCAGTTATTTTATTATGATGTTTAAATTTGTAATTTGTATTCCTAAGTCCAATAAACGCTTAAACAGGGTGGCCACAAGACAAGGAAAAGAGGGAAAACCTGGAATAGTTAGAAAATATGAAAGCTGATGAAAGATAAGGAAAAAGTCAGGGAATTTGATCATGAAACAAAATAAACACAAATATCTTCTCATTTCATTTTGAACAACTAAACTAGTAATCAACTTTGGACACATTCTCTTTCATTGATTATTCTTTTCACCTTAAACAGGGTCAAATATTTAGCATGCCTAAAAATGTACAGGAGTTTTTGATGAAGTTATAATAGATGAACAAATGTTTCATTACATTCGCTTGCATGAGTAATCGTATTATCAAAAAGGAATAGTATAACAATGATAAATCTACATTATTCTAAGTTGTCTCTCATTAATCTTCAAATTATGTACATTAGGCATAACACAAGGACTGTCAAAACCTCATATTGTATTGATTATCGACTCTTTATATTGTTATTTTAATGGATCAAATATCAAATCTTTCTCTTTTAGATATTGTATTATTTATCAAATTCAGGGAGTACACTGGGTCATGAAAGTCGCGAAAAAGTTACTTATTGCAAAAGAGGTCATGAAAGTTCATGAAAAGTCAAGAATTTGCAATGTTTTGGTCATAAAGTCATGAAAATATTTTTGTTTGAATTTCCCATGCAACGTAACCTTGCGAACTCGTTGAAAGTCGAGCCATCAACTACCATGATGCCATGCCCTAGCTGCAACTTGCATGATTGTTTGTATTGTGATACCAAGGAACAAGGTTAACTTTCACCATCTAGTTAGAGTTTAATGTTGCGTATGAGTGCATGCCTATATTTGCATTATACAATGTTCGACTGTTTACCAAAGAAATTTTATGGTCCAAAAAAAAAAGTCACTAAAAAGTCACTTATTTTGGTTTCTCCAACTCAAGACACCCAGCAATCTTTCTAATGTATTAGTCTCAAATTTTTCTCTGGAAGTCAGGGAATTTGAAAAGTGAATTACTGTGGCCACCCTGTTAAAAGGTGTGTAAGCTATATTAATGTGGTTTCAAAGAATATTTGGAATATTAAAGTATAATCCATATTGGGACCAAAATCTAGGATTGTGAGAACTCCTAAACATGAAATTAATAATTAAATACACAAAATTGTACTGCAAAGTATAAGACGCATGGACAAAAGGAAACCAAAGATAACAACCGAGTAAGGTAGTTAACACTAGCACACATGGGCGTATCAACCTAGCTGTCAACACGTCTCTATACAACTAAAATATTTGTTTGTCACAACATTTATAAGTTTTATGCAGAGAGGTTTAGAGTATCCTCTCTCTGTGAAAACTTCTTGAAGGTTTTCTAGGTAGTTCTGAAGACTTTTTGGATTGAAGGAGATGCAGTGAGCATGTATGGCAAGACTGTATGGAATATATATTTTGGTGTTGAATGGGAAGTGTAGATATTGTTGTCTCTTTGTGGGTTTTAGATATACCGAAGTTTTGATGTGGCCATCTAATAACTTTATGTTCACATCAATAAATGTAGTTTACTCTTCAAATTGATTTGAGGTGAATTTCAAAGTCAAAAAGGAGTTTAGATTGTTTAAAAATAGGGTTAGATTGTCTTGGCCAGCGGTCCATACCTTGAATATGACATCGATTAAGGGGAACCAGGAGAGTGGTTTGTTGATTTGGCAGTAATTAATATATTATCTTAATAGGTGCTAATTATGAATGTAATCCTAGGACCAAGATTATATAATAGGAATGAAATAATACGTGCAATGTAGTAAATTAATTGGGTAGAGGAAATAAAAGTGTGTTGTTAATTGAGTATGTTCCAGTACATTGATTATGAATAGTGAATTTTTGTAGAGTTATGTACTGTAACTGCAAGCCTAGTGTTGCAAATCACTTCCACTTAATATATTGTATTAATTGCTTTGTATACTTTACTCTTTATTTACATTGCATTTATGAATGGTTAGAATTTCAATACAACTTACTATAGTCTGTTTGAGAGGTCTAAAATATATATTATATTAATTTTTGAGATATGTTTTTATATAATTATAAATACACAAATCGTGTGTTTTCCGTTAAAATGCTAAAATCCTTATTACAATGTGATTTTAATTTTTTCAAACATAAACGAAAATAAAAATCGTCTATAACTTGTAAATTTGTGAATGTGAGCAATGCCAGGCCTCCACCGTGGTTCCAATTCCACGTTAAACTGTAGGACTTTCATTTCATCTCACAATCACCTTACCATGACACATTAGTATAAGTGTGTATAAGACGAACGGGTAGTAAGACGTGGTGCTAATAGTAATAATAATAATCTATAAATTGTATCATTTAAAGTTATTTGATTAATTTTACCCTATGCTGCCCTCTGTTATTTTATTTATGAGCTGTACTAAGCATCAACCAACGTTTGTCGCTTGTTATGCCATCTAGAAGCTTTCTGACAAACTAACCGCTATATTATTATTATTATTATTATTATTATTATTATTATTATTAGCACCGCGTCTTACTACCCATTCGGGTTATACGCACTTACGCTAATGTGTAATGGTAGGGTGATTGTGAGATGAAATGGAGGACCTACAGTTTAACGTGGAATCCGAACCACGGTGGAGGCCTGGCATTCCCCACATTCACAAGATGTCTTGTCAGAGGTGAAGGAAGGGTTTGGTAATCAGATAAATCTTTGCCGGGACCGAGGATTGAACCCCGG
>CABFVZ010005004.1:15105-35062 GCA_902151445.1 Timema monikensis
AGATATAATTCCGATTTTTAAAAGAGATATAATTCAGGATTTTCATTTGAGCTGTTTGTGGCAAAACTATCGGAAGAGAGTCTCTTCCGAGGATATACAGTTCAGTCGCCTCCTCCCACCAATCAAAATTTCTTGGCACGCCAATGACTTGTGGTAGTACCAGTAACTTAAGAAAAGTGCAGTTTCTAACTAAATTAAAGAATATCCTAGACCCGTATTAGCACGGCCTTTTATGTAGCTATGATTACTTTTTTAAGACAAAATTAAATGCCCTCGCGAATTGTAAATAAAAGCAACATTAAATTTTGGTTTTATTATTACTGTTTTAATGAATCGCACTCTTGAAATATCACTTAAAATTAGATCCCTTCTACGCAACTTGTTTTGAATAAAAATGTTCAGTTCTTTTTTCCTGCCTTTAATGTTCAGCCTGTGTAGCTTAATTAAGTTTCACATACTGTTGAAATGTTTTCTCGTTAGAAGTGTATTCCTTCTTCTGTTGCAAGTCATGTCTCACGAATATTATTTACTCTGCTGCAAAACCTCTAGTACTGCTCTAGTACTGATCAACTTAGTGTTGGTTTAAATCTGTCTCCGACCTTTTCTCTTAAGTGTGCTTCTTAGAAGCTGTTTCCGGGTGTTCGGGCCTTTGTTTCTTATATTAATATTTGGAGTTTGATATCTCTTGTTGTTAAAGTAGGGTTTTAAGTCGGTAGACGTTTCTAAAGACTCTTCTTCAATATAATTCCGTGTAGTGTGGCTATCCTAACCACTAACTAATCGTCTACGGGTATCAGAAGTAGATTTTGGTTCGAAGAAAAGATTAGATTTTGATAGATATCTATGTGGAGTGTTTAATAATTGTCTCCCTATTAAATGATTTCTACGGTTTCTGACACGTTTTGATGATCTTTCCCTAGTAGGATAAAGTCTCGATCCCCTAACAAATCTTAGAAAGAGCTTCTTACTAAATTTACTTGAAGGTTTGCTTTTCTTTTCTCTTTTCCTCCCTCTCTTCGAATACTTAATAGGGTTGTAATTGGCACGAACATTTTCTCTCTCGTAATATATGGGTTGTAATTGATCATCCTCATCGTAATCTTTTGAACCGTAGACATTGTTATTATTTATATATTTATTTCCTTTCAAATATTTCCCTTTAGGTCTAGTAAGTCGTAAGTTGTTGGTGACACCCGCATGCTCGTCAGACTCAAAGAAAGAAGGAGAGATTTCGTGATTCTTCCTGGGGACACCTACTGGTCTTTTCCCACCCCCGAAACGAGCCATCTTGGGCCGATCGTCCTCAGAGGAATATTCTTGCTCATCACCGTACAAACTGTTGTATTCTTCCTGAGATAGTTGAGGATCGTTGGCCGTCCAGTGTTCATCACTGTGGCTTCTTGATGATGTTCTGCTGTTATCATAGTCTTCCTCGTCCACATAGTTGTTCCGAGACTGGGAATGGTATGACGGCATGTATAGGCTCACGTGAGGGGACACATCTGCGGTACCTGAACAAACAATACAAGAACAAACAATATATAGTACTGCAAATGAAGCGATACTTGGAACATCCAATATTTGTGATCAAAACCTTTTTATTTGAGGCGGAACCATCAGAGTTCCGTGCGTAGCTCTTCATCATGACTGTGTATACTTGGAAAATGTATCATTTCAGTTTGTTGAATTATGTAGTCAGATTCAAATAAGGATAAAGGCTATTAAAACAAAACCAATGTTCACACACTTATACGTCAAGTAACATGATCTGTAGCTCTCAATTTTCTTGTGAAATGTTATCATTGTTGACCACTAAAACAATGGTTTGTGTTTTTACCAGAGCCCTAATATAACATATGTTTTTTTAATTGAGGTTTTTAAAAGCATTCCACTTGGTTTAATTTATAGGTGGGATTCCTGTTTTAAAAATTATTTATATCGAAATAACGATACAATATTTTCATTTAAAATTCAAATAAATAATATTTTAATTAAAAATAGAATAATAAATAAACAAATACAAACTTTACCGTTTACTAGTAAAAAAAAGTAACCACTTGAAGTAGAATCTATTATTCATCGCTTAAATTAGTTCTTCGACGGATCTTTATTTGGTAGTTAATATTTATGTTTAATATATTATGTATGTAAACATAGACACCCCCTCGCCATATCTCTCTCGAATGTCTAAAATAACTGAAAGTGTTTCAACTCTTGGGTGTACGATCCTGTGAGTTCAAACCAGGGCCCTCCCCTAGGGTTTAACACCCTGTCTGGTCCTCTTTTCTTCGCCATGATAACGTGTTAGAAAGGGCTTACTACAGCAGCATCAGGGCCCACATGCACCAACTACTGTTGCTGGCGTCGTCAGAGAACGGACCAACGACCATCAACATAGTACACAACTCTTAAAAGATCAAATGTTATTCCTTAACAATGTGAAGTAGGTACAATATGTTTATTACTATTCTACCCTAAGTTTTGAATAAACATTGGTAGTATTGGTAGAGGGTTTGAGGTCTCCCAGTCCACCAAAATGAAAACTGAGTGTTAATTCCCTATCACCCCACCCACAGGTTCCGACAATGTAGTCTGACGAAAATGTTACTTTAGTCTCCAAATCATCTAGTTGACTAATTTGAAATATTGGAAAAATAAAATCAGAGATTTTAACTTTACAATCAGAAATAATTATGTTTTAGTGTACGCTCATGGCTATTGGGGTCAGTTAGAGTGTTACAATATAAAACCTAATTGTGTCTGTATATATGCATGCATATCCGATCAGAGAATGCTTTTTACTTCTTAGGGATGGTCTTATGACTCCTGGGTAAATATTAATCTGGTAGATACATATTTTTATCCGGTGTATAAGTTAAAAGTGTGTCCTATGACTGCAAGATTCCATTTATCTGCCAGATAAGATGTATTTATCCATCACATTTTTATTGGGAGGATTAAGTACCCGATAACTTTAATCTGGAAGTTAAAATGGTTGTTTTTAATGAGTTTTCGCCTAACAGAATCTGCTTTTAGGTTAAAGTCTTGGTTTACGTGTTTAGTAAGCACAGGCCCAGGCTTAAACTATATGAAGTTAGAACATTTAATTCACACTTTATATAAACTGACAAGCTATTTGTAGAGTTATATTTATATAAGAACATATTATCAAAATGTTAGTACAATAAATGTAATTTTGTAAACGTTGTACCCAACTATTATCCACATTTTGGTAGACACCGAAATTAGTACGTGCAAGGCATATTAACTTCTGCACCCATGTGACGCCATCTGTTTACTCGCACTCGTTTAGCCGCCATTATTTAACAAATGTTGATCGTTCTCACCATTCCACTCGCTAGGTTGTAGCGGTAGTGCTAGGGCTTATACACATGCGCACACCAGTAAAACCAGTACCAACCTTGAATTTTCTGCATAAAAATATATTTATCCTACATATAGCTATCCGGCAAATAAATTTCGTTCATAATATACGTAAAATATTAAAGTGGCTGATAACCTCTAACTGGTAGCTAACTTTAATCTCCCGATAGGAATATTTATGCGGTAGTCATAAGACTGGCCCTTAATGAGATAGAAAGATGAAATTTACTTAAATTTTAGAGGAACCACTCAATAGTTATGCACATTTTTCAAACTTGAAAACTGATCATTTTTTTAAAAACATTATTTATTTAATCATCTTAATTCATAGTCATGTTATTTGCATTTCAAAACAAGGAGAACCTAAAATATAAACTCCAATCTCAAATTGAAAGAGAAATATTACAGATTATAATACAGTGACATGTGTTTATGGTTTGGTTGGTTTGTACTCGTATTAGTTAGCAAAATTATTTCTTCTTTCTAGAGTCACGTGGCAGTTTTAAGCGCTTGGTGAGGTTACTAGCGACTAGCTCGCCTCAGAATGTCATGTGATACGATATACAGCGTGTATCTAAAACATTTTAACAAACTTCGCCAGTTTATTACGGAGGTAAAAATAGAAGAATCCATCTCAAAGATCAAGCTTCTAAGGATAGAGGTAAAAACGATATGTGAGATATTATAAAAACTGTGTTGTCGACATGAGGCGATGATAGTTTCTATCTTAAGTTTATGACAGCTTGATAGAAAGCACACTGCTAATATGGTGGACGCAACTCATACCTCTCTCTCAAGTGAGTGAGCTGCAACTCACCCTCACAGCTCAGTTGTGCAGGTACAAAGAACAAATTAACACTCCCACTCCCCTCTTTCGGGCACACTTGGGTGATGTCACATATTTAGTTTCAACTGTCGTCGTAGAGTAAATCAATTTCAAAGAGGTTTAATGTCATTCATAGTAGTTTTATTTGAAGTTACAAATATTTAAATAATGGATAGTCCTAGTGTTGCTGCTGTTGTATTAAAGCTATTTAGATCTATTATAATCTAATACACTAGCATTGATTACAAGACACCTATTAAAATGAATTTGAACATAATTAAAATATAAAATACTACTAATGTAAAAATGTTGTGATTCTTTTATTTATGTGCTTTTTATAAATAAATCCAAGCTAAAACTGTAAAATCCTGATTTATTTAAAACTGTTAGAATAGAAGAAAAATTCAGCTATTGTCCAAAAAGATTCCTATCGCTTCACAGCTAAATAATCTAAACGTTTACATCTTCTTGTAAAACCGAAGAAAAGACATATACAGGACCATCTTAGAGATTACTTGAAAAGTAAACAGTAAGTAATATATATTATGTTGTTGTTTCATAATATTGGCATAATTTCTAATAAATTATCCAACATTATTTGGTTATTTTCATTGTAGTAATTTATTTTTTCACTAAACCAGCAAGAATTTTGCTATTTTATCAAAACACAAGTCCGTAGTCAAGGGGAGGTTTTGGAGGTTCAACTCCCCCTCAGCCCCTCCAAAAAAATTATGAACAAAAGATATATGGCTTTATTAATTTAATGGTTCTAACAATATCAAAATTAATGTACAAGTACAACTAGCACTCCAGAGAGATTCTAGAGGTGTTTAATATTTAGAAATATTCCTTGCCATCAGCGCATGGGGAGTGTCCCCACCAACCTCCCCAGCCCCTGAAATTACAGCCTTGTCAAAACACTATATTTAATTGTTGATTTTTGGGACTGAAGATGAGGACGTCAAAGGTCCAAGTTTCTGATACATCCCAATGGAAATATTACCATTATAAAGACTGTGATTTTTTAGGGGAATATTTAAAATAACTTTGTTCTTCTATAAAATTAACCAGGTCCAATATTATTTTTAAATGGTAATCATTTATTGGTTTGGTTGTATGACAAAACTTGAAAATCAGGCTAACTAAAACATTACATCAATATAGTAATTAATCTTTAAATGTGTTAAACGCTATACACAATTCTATTGGCACCTTTAGAAGAAGCAACCAAGCTAACTATGGCGCTACCACACCAATTATGGCAATGATGTAACCTTATTTGTGTAATAAGGGCGATTATCAAAAAGGGGTTGTTTTTAACATTTTGGCCCCCAAGCTAAAAGGGGGATCGGAAGCTCTTCCCCAGAAACGTTCCGAAATTTGGATGCACTTAGAGTGGTCCACACTTGGAAAAATTTACGAAAATTATACTCCTCTAAAGTTATTTGAAGTGGTTCTAGCCCAGAGGATTTTTTTCAATTTGGGGTTTTCTAAAAAATTATTTAATGTGTTATTTAAATGGACATCTTTTGAAAATTTATTGCCTGTGGATGTTATTTAAAGATGTCTTCCTCAGACAAAATTTTGAAAATAATATGGCCTTATAAACTTTTTAGAGTGGTTATTTAATGACAATTTGTTTTAATGTGATGCCTCTAGAGTATATTTTGAGTTCCTTTAAAATTGTGGTTAGTGTTTAGTGCACACAACCAAAGAAATATTTCTTATATTTATGTAGGTATTATGGGTCTTGGTGAATATCCAGGCTATCCACAATTTATAAGACGGATACTGTAAGTAGAGAGCAAAAAACACATGAAAGGAAATCACTTACATATCAAAATGTCTTCTTTATAGTATTTAATCGAGGAAAAATCTCTCAAATACAGAAAGAATGTTGGTTTGAAGGTCTTAAGTAAAGAACACAGTTTTTGATAGTTCACATTGCTAGTCAGTTATTAGCGGTACACAAAACAACCCATTACATGGTTTTTTGTTGTTATCACATTTTGAATTTATTCCGAGTCTCTCGACATATATCCTACATTATACATATTTAAGGCTAATAATTGAACATTGGCCCTACATTCTGGTGTCTTTACATTTTGAATTATAATATTAATAAGGGTAACAGCTAGTTAACATTTTAAACCCAGCTGATTTCTGCTAGTAAAATGTGTTTATTTTACACTCTTTCAAACAGCGCTGATAAGGCCTACACTTTGAAATTCTTTTACATCCCCAGGTTTCCCACAACAAAGAATATTTACTTTACCAGTATTTTATAATAAAAGCTATAAGTCTACATACAAAATCTCGATTAAATTCTTGGCACAAAGATCATCACGATATCACATTAATTGGGGATAAAACTAATAGTTAAGACTTTGTGATTCTCTCTACTTAATATTTTACATATTAAAAAATAAATAAAAACTTCAATGACATTTTATAATTTCTGACTTCTTGAGTTTTCATGTCAAACCCAATTAAGTCGCTTTTACGGATTTTCTGTTTTAAATGTACACTCCGATTATCCTGAAAAGTAGCAGTCTTATGAGCGTAGGGAGAATTCCAAATTGGAGGTATATGACATGATGTTAAGACTTCTGAGAAATAATAAAAGTAGTTTAAAAAGTGGTGGTGGGACCTTAATTGTGAGACGGGGAGAAGAGGAATATAAGATTTGTTTTTAATGAGTTTTTCTCCCTCCTAGTTAATGTTTGAAAATTGGATTCCCTAGAATGTATTTGGAATGGTCCTCAAAAATGAAAAGTTTTTGATTAAAAAAAAAATCAATTTAGAATAGAATTTCTCAGATTTTTTTTTAAGTTTGGATAGTTCTGGAGGCTATATGGAGTAGTTCTCCTCCAGCAAATTTTTGAATATTTGATTCCTCTAAGAGCTATTTTAAGTAGTGGTGGGTCAGATTTTTTTATTAAATTGGATTCCCTAGAAATTATCTAGTGGTCCTGCTCAAGAAATTTTGATACACAAAAAATATATTTAGAGCACTCCTCGCCTGATTTTTTTACTATCAAAATTAAATGCCTCTAAAAGCTATTTGGATTGGTCTAGCCCCAACACATTTTTGAAAATTGTATGCTTTTAGATGATAGACTACTATCTCTGAAGATCGGATTGTAGAATCAAATTAAGATAAATAGTTTAACAAACTGGATTCTTGAAACACTCTTTTGCTATCAACATTAAAATTTCAGGGAGATGTGCGGGGTTTGAACCCCATAACCCCCGTCGCTACTTCCATGATATATATCTCTCTTATAGGCTCCACCATAGTTGAACCATGAAAGGTAACCCTGCTACTTTTCAGGGTAAACCTAGCGTACATATCAACCCTGTAAAGACTCATATTGTGGAAGGCAGCTTAATGGACCTTTAAACTAGGGTTGATTAAATACTTAATATTTTTCTTACAAACTATGCATACAAAATCAAATATATTCTCACAACAATGTTTAAGGTAGGTTTAAAAATAACATCATTTATTCAAACCACAACAAGAAAACTTATTAATTTTATTACCCGCCTCGGTGGCGTAGTTGGCTAACGCGCTTGTCGTGTTGAGCCCGACTGCTGAGGACGGAGAGATCGAGGTTCGAATCTCGGTCGGGTGAACTGGGGGTGGTTTTTCCTAAATGGTTTTCCACTCTTCCTCCATGCAAATGCGGGTTCACTTCCTTTAATTCAACCTTCCCAATTCCTAATCCATTAGTGTAATTATTACTTAAGCGTACAACCCGAACGGGTAGTAAGACACGGTGCTAAATAATAATAAATAATAATAATATTAATTTTATTAATGTCCAGAGTTTAACCTTATTAGGGTCGATAAAAATATGGTATAAACAAAGTTTTAACTGTATTTGAAAATTTGTCTCGTGTTAAAATTAAACTTACAATTAAATTGTTTTTTTTTGTTCTTATCTGTGTTTAAAGGTGAATAAGTATTACCCTTCAGCTTGACTATTCTGGTATTGTTTATATTTAAGGCAATCACAATAATTAGGCCTAATGTTAGGTACTATATTTTCGTGAAATAGTTTTTCATGTTATAAAAATAAACTGCAAAAGCAGGTTATTTTAGTTTTCTATTAAATTAATAAATGTATGTCTTTATTGCTTAAAATTACTAAAATATGGTAAGAGATGTATGTTTTATACATGGGTTTTGAATTTACTTGAGAAATATTGGGGCGGCTTTAGATAGTCCCAGCCCCCTTAAATAAAAACAAGGGGGCTCAAGCCCACTTGCCCCCGCCCCCTCTTATCCGGAGTCCCTGTACTTTTGTATTCACCTGGAGTAAACAAACAGGTATTACACAACGGAGAAGGTAGCACTACAAACGAACTAGTCTCGAGATCCATGCCCAATTTGGCGCTTATAGATAAACTATATTTTTAGCATCTTACACTTCTTAATCGCTGTAGACAGTGTTCCAATGAGCTGAAACTATTTTTCAATTACACATTTCATAAAATCAATCATTTAGTTATTAATCTTTTTTGTTTAGCACCACGTCTTACTACCCATTCGGGTTATACACTTAATCATAAAATCATAAAATAACTGAAAAATATATACACCTAACTTTAGGTTAAACCCGCAAGCTATTTTACGTAGCAGTATTGTTGTAATGAACACTAAAAGAACTAGTTAAAGTCTACTATCTAAAAAAACAAAAATAAAGTAAATTGAAAGCACTCTGTTGTAAGCGCCCTAATTTATCAAACAAAATTGTTTTGTTAGTAGTTTTTCTATTAGTTTTGGGAATTTTAAAGACTTATTTGGTTGTATGGAGTTGTACTTTCACCTGTCAGCTAAATTAAAATTTTATGCCTCACCCTAAAGTATTTTTTTAACTTCCCCTACTCTCCCCCCCCTCCCCCGACACACACTAATTTACTGGAGTCTCATTGAAAAATGTTTGGACTCTTATTATAGTTATTTGGATTTAGTATTTTCACTTTCCTGCTAAAGTTCAGTTTTATACCAAACTGGGATGTAGTTGTTTATATTAGTTTTGTACATTTCTAACACCCTTCCCCCACTTATATAATAATACAAAGTGACCGTAAATTTTTACTTCGTCGTCGTCGATTAACCGATTTCCACCAAACAAGTTTCAAACGGTTTCTAACTAGGCAAACAATTTGTGACGGCTTTATTATGATTTAAAAAAGCAAAATAAAATACTGCATCGAAATTTTGGTTCACATATTTACTTGGTCGTTTCTTATCCGATTTTGACCAAGGCCGACGAAAACATGTGGTCCACTTAAATAGGTTAAGGATATATTCATTCAAAGCTGTACCGCGAGAAGAATTGACCGATCAACTGTTAGTCAGGATCGAGGTGAGAGTACAAAGATACTGACACTTCCTTGACGTCTCAAACAACTATCATTAATTTAACGAGGCCACTAGTGTAAATATCTACAATAAAGAATAGATGTCACCAAGATACACCCTTAAATAATACGGTCTGGAGCAAATGCATCGCTACCAACAGAGCCAATACAAATAATTTATCAGCATTAAGATACCAACTGAGAACACAGAATAAAGAATTCACTGCTAACCATGGAGTATTGATAATATCCATACCAAGTTGGCTTTAGCTAAAGAAAGATAAAATCAAAATACACATTTTCCTATTGCCAGTTTGTATTATATCCATTGTCCGTATGGTTATGTGTATTGTGTATACTAGGGTACTATTGTATTTAATGAGTGAAAGAAATACATGTACACATATTATTATTATTATTATTATTACTAAAGTAAAGAGTAGTAATAGCCCGGGTATAATCAGGAACAGCGAACATGGGACTAACTATGTTAGAGGTATTTAAATAATCTTTGTGGCGTATGACAGTGAGGCCACAAGAGCATGACGTTTATTAATTGAATAAATTAGGTTTTAATGAATTATAATATTCTGTGACGTTAAAAGAGTATGACGTTTGAGGAAAGGGTGTAGCTTTGTTAATCCGCGTACGGACAGCGCGGGGCAGCTCGCTTCGCAAGACTCACACTGTCCGGACCTGAAATGCTCGCCCTGAGGCATGTGTTGCGAGCCGTGTGCTTGTCGGTAAACTAGTCGTGCTCAAAGGCGCCTCACTGTGAGCGTAACGCCTCGTGTGGACGGGTTTGTTGTTGCCTCGCTCCGAACTTCACACGCACCATGGACGACAATGACGCTCTACGTCAAGTAATTCGACGTTATGAGAGTAATCGTTTATTATGGGATGCGAAGAGTTCGGAATAATATAATAAAAATAAGAGAGAGGATGCATGGCGTGAAATTTCCGTCGAAGTAAATATTCCTGTTAAAGAACTGAAAAAAAAGGTCAATTTGCTCTTGGGATCTTACAGACGGGAGAAATCAAGAGAGAGAACGAGCAGAGTTACTAGATCAGGTATGTATTACAAATTAAAGAAGTGAAGCGTCATACTATCATAATTTAATGTATTTGTATTGTACATATAGTTAATATACGAAGTACCTTTAAAATTTGCTAAGATATTATGGTGAGCATTTATTAAATTTGGCATTCATTTCAATTGCTACCTTAATTAGAATCACAAATACAACATTATTTTTCAGGTGCAGACGATATCTACACATCAAAATGGTTTGCGTATACATGGTTTAGATTTCTTAAGGACAAAAATATACCAAGTAACACTACAGATAGCATGTCAGATGTAAGTATATTTATATCTACAATTGGCTTTGCTAGCGAAGAACACAAGGCGTAGTATTAACCACTACTTACTTACTTACCTATTGTGTTTTACGATAGTTCTGTGTACATTGTACTGTGTACAAAATATTATTTGAATTCCTTGCCCTAAATATATCGTAACTAATTTTAATAGTTATTTTGCCATGAAAATTGCACCGTTTGTTGCAAAATGTTCAACTAGATGTCGTATCTTTGTGGCCGTGTTGCCTGCTCTTCTAGGTGTGTTTCCAATAGGTTGTAGTGTATTGGATTCTTCTATATTCCTCCATCTACCTGGAATGAGCTGTCCTTTTTCTTCTCTGTCGAATGTCCCATTTGGTGTGTAAAGATTCTTTGAGGCAAATCGTTTACATAGAAAATTATGTAGATACATCACTGTTAAAACAACTTTCTTAGCTTTCTCTGGTCTTAGTAATATTGGTTTCCTAAGAACTCGAAATAACTGAACTAGCTATACCAAAGGCATTCTCTACAACTCGGTGGGCCCTGGACAAGCGATAGTTAAATATGCTTTCAATTGAACCATTCGGTGGAGATCCTCTGAACGGTTTAATAGTGTAATTATTTAATTCAAATGCTTGATCATGTAAGGAACTTCTATAACGTAGGGAAATTGTAATATTTTTGGTTCTAGTCAATTCATTCTTTTGCCTTCTAACTTTATATATAATTGTGTGTTTTTGAAGACACCGCCATCTGATATTCTACCAGAGTACCCAACGTTGATATATAAAAAATTATAATTTGCATCCACTAAAGCTAAAAAACTATACTGAAAAAGTTCTTGTAATTATGAAATTCAGTTCCACTGTGCCATGGTGCTTGTATCATAACTTGCTTTCCATCCATAGCGCCCAATGCATGAGGAAAATTCCACATCTTTTCAAAATCTTCAGCAATTTCTAACCATTGTTCTTCTGAAGAGGGTACCTGGAATAAAAACAAAAAATTTATAAAGTTCATCATTGTTTCAGAATGTACAAGATCTTCTTGAAGAGACTCAAGATAATTCGAACGCTAGTAAATCGACCGTGGGCACAATCACAACATCGACTTCACAGAGTGCAGTTACTTCAAAACCAACTTCTTCTTTAACAGGACCATCTCAACTAACGAGGAAACGCCGTGCAGTTGACAAAAATATGCATGAAAGTATGATAAAGAGTGCATATGATATTTTNTCACTGACACTCATCAAGGATATTATACTGCTGGTTACTATAGTTCACATGCTTCATCGTCATCACCATCATCTACAAAGTCAACCATTTTGTCACCTTATTTTTACCCTTCCAATTCCACTCCAAATCCCCCACCCCCTAAGCCCCCAATCCCTACTCATCCATTCTCAACTCTACCACCCACTACATCCTCGCCACCTACATCCCCGGCACCTATTATCCCTTTACCTACTTCTCAAATTGATTATGAGCTCATAAACTCTGAAGAAACAATACTACTAGATTATTTCAAACTTTGAATATAAACTGTTAACAATATGTTTAAAGGTATTTTCAGATATTAAAGTTATTATTGAATTATGATCTGATATGTTCTTATTTTTATATATTCTTTTAATACTTCAATCAGCGCGTCACAAACTTCTGGAACAATCTCTGATATTGTTTGTTTCGATATACGAAACAGGTATTGTAAGCTGGTAAATGAATCACCAGTAGCTAAGAACCGCAGAGTAACTGTTAGTCTTTCCTTAACACTGATAGCCACTCACATGTACGTATCATTCTTTTTAACTGCAGGATATATCAACTCCAATAGATGTTCAAAATCCTCGGTGGACATAAGTACAAAATTTGTGACATCTTCCTCAAATATTATATCTTCTAAGAGTCTATTCCCATATTCCAACCTTTCCTGAAATATTTTTTTTAACCCACCAACGTGGCCGTCACTTTTGTTTGTTTTCTTTTATAATTGAGTGCAGCACAATGTACGCAGTGGCAGCAATCTGCAACTTTCGCTGTGACGAAGCCATATGGTCTACTGACGTGCGTTGTGCGTGATGGTTTAGTGGCTCGAAGTGAGCATGTGCTGATAAAAACTATTTAGTGACGCACGCGTCGTGAGGCGTGCGAAGTGTACCGCCTCGCACTGTCCGTACGTGGCTTAAGAGGTATTTAAAAGTGTATTAAGTAGAGTATGTGACGTATAACAGTGACTTCACAAGAGAATGACGTTTATTAATTGAATAAATAAGATTTAAACGAAATATTCTATTCCATGATGTCATAAGTGTATGGCATCTGACGTATATTAATTGAATAAATCATTTTTGAATGTTTTTTATTTCCCTCCTGGGCTAATACGGGTACATTTCAACTAAAATACGGTTTGTTATGTGAGTTATACATTTTATTATGAATTTACATTAATATAAATGATTTAATGATGAAGCGGGTAGTGCACCACGCACAAAACACCAATACTGTGGCTGCTATGTTAATTAATGATGTCATATTTAGATAGGTTTCAAAGCATGTAAGACTTATTATAAAAATAAGTTATATGATTCAATTAAATGGGAGGCGTACTAAACACCGTATCCACCAATGCACAAAAATAAATCTCATCTGAGCATGTATGTATTGGTAGCCTACAATCCAAAAGTTGCTTACAAGTAATTCGCTTTGTTGCGTTTTCATCAGAACAGGTTGACCATATGCCATCAAGTTTTAAGTGTTTTGTTGGCAACCGTTCCGACCATGTGGTAGCTGTAGTTTCAGACTTGTTTTTAAATTAGACCATATAGGGCTCGTTAGAGTGATTCCATCCACTATAAAAGCAGGTTTAAGATATCAGTTGAGCTAAGAATGATTGGCAAAGCGGTTGATTAGCACATCAGTGGGTCGTCAGATTTTAAAATAATTTATATAATCGTTGTAGACAAACATCCTGAATGGTAAGTTAAATTTTCTTTTATTTACTTAATTTCATATTGATTATACTATTATTTGGTAACTAAGTCTTTTTTTAAATACAATAATATATACAATATGATTTGTAGAAAGTCCACTTTAGTATAATTGGCCTTTGTATATCAAATTAAAATGATTAAAATTTTAGATGTAATATTGAAATAAATGTTTCAGCCGATATGACAACAAGAGTTTCTAGTATTCAACAATGGTCCTAGTTGTGAAAATAAAACTCAAATAGAATAGATTATCAAACATATGATTATCAACTATGAAAACTTTATATGTATTTTTATAAAAATTAATAATCACAAAGAAGCTAGACATAAAAATAAACCTCTACATTATTACCAAACTAGATAATAAGAAACATAGGTGACTTTCCCATGCGTAAGAAAAATTAACTTTCATAAAAAAATTAATCAAAACACATTATTAGCCAGTTAGAGAGTAAATACTCGTTTACACTATTTATTAATTTTAAATTTTAAACTTACATGGGTTTATTTATCAGGGGGAAAATAGCAAATTGACATTCCTCGTATTAATTTTTTACTTTCAGTTTTTAATCTTTCTTTGAAAATATTAAAATCTGAAATTTACATTTTCAATTTTACAAACGGCTTTACCATAATTGTATATTTAACTCCACTGGATTAATACATTTCAACCATCGTATGGTAAAATATCTCCACGATATAGTCTGGCGCTTCATCACTGTATAAATGTTTCGACTGGGGTTATAAGCGAAGACTATCGTGGTGATATTTGGGTATTATTTATTAATCACGGTGATACTGTTTTTAGAATTAAAAGGAGCGATAAAATAGCTCAGCTGGTGTGCGTGAAAATTGATTACCCTAGAGATGAACACACTGATACACTATCAAACACTCTGAGAGAGGAGGGAGGATTTGGATCGAGTGACATCCCTATAAAAGATCGTGTCATCGGTTATTGTAATTTAGTATAATGGATAAAATCAACGCGTCCATCCTCAGGTACTCTAAGAACTAGGATTTGTGTCTGATTTCTGACAAAGAGTTAAATAAAATAATTTACCTATAGAATGTATTAAATCATACGCCTGTAGAGATATCAACCGCACTTGGGATTTACTCTCTCCCTCTGCACAGGATGAATTGAAAGATTACAAATATTGTTTGGAACATTATAATAAGGGGATAACACAAATTGATGGACCACCATCTATTAAAAAAAATTGTCTACAATGACCAACATCATCATAGACAAAAAAATACAACTTGATGTTATATCTATGTACGTGACCTTTTTTTCAATTTGGATAATGGTCACCCATGGTGGATACTGACTGTTCTTTGTTTTTCTTTGCAGTTTGGTTCCACAATTCTGTTCAGCCATGTCTAATGTCATTGAAGACTTTCAGGGGCTTAAAGATTAGAACAATACGTTAATAATTAGCTATGTGTTGAAGTGTGGTAAATTACTGGATATTTAAGGCCCCAAATCCGTTTTCAAGATTACAGCGTCATATTCAAAAACAATGTGATTGGCTCACACTTAATCATCATGGCCTGCAGTGGAAAGGCGGTGATTTGGCCACCAATAAATTCAATACACTTTTAAAACTTGATACTCTCGATACTCCTATAATTTATGTTAAGGGGATTAGAAGAGAAAATTTATAATAGAAAGACTAGATAAAAAAAAACTTGTAATTGATATGTTAGACTTGGGGTGTCCTTTTTTTGAAAGATTTGAACCATCATATATATGATAAATGTTTCGGGCATAAATATGAAAAATCTAATTCAATCTGTACGCTTCCAAATGTAAACTTTCTTAGGGAATGGTTTATCAACGCCACTATAAATTTGCAATAATCATTTTTATTTTTTAGTTTTGAAGCGACACTAGACGAGTATACATCAATGTCTGTTTTTGTACATCCTTTCACAATTATTTTGGCGGGAACATCTATTTGCAGGAAAACTACTTTTATAGAGATTTAAAAAAAAATTAAAACAGGTGTGCAGTGTGGATAAATTTGATAGAATTATCTTGTGTTTCATCGAGAAAAATTATATTTCACTGAGATTATCTAGTCACGTCACACTACACAAAGGTGTAATGAATAATTTGGATTTTAGAATCAAGGGTGGACCTCAACTCCTCGTGTTGGAAGATTTAATGAAAGAAGCCTATTCGAACAAAGTACGTGAACCTTTTAACAAGGGTAGTCACCATATAAACCTATCGGTTATTATAATTACATAAAACCTTTTCCATCAGGGGAGTAAGTTTCATGACATCTCCCTAAATGTATTGTGGTGTTTAAGAAACCGCGGGATCAAACATAAATAAACTATCTAGCTAGGCAAGTTTATCCGGAAAATCCATCTTAAATACAAGGAATATATAGGAAGGCGACGGAATAACCTCACAGATATTTACTCTTCGATCTGAGTCAGAAATTGGACCAACGCCTGTGCTTCAAAACTAACATATTCAACAGTATTTGGAAAGAGTTTGTCCCCTCTAAACTATTAGGTGAAAATAGTAAAGAAAAATAGGCATAAGCTGTTGGTGTCAAAAACGGCCAAACCGAAATTGCGCAAAGCTATTCTCAAAGTCGCCAACCCGAAGGTTATAACAACACTTGGCGAATGTGCGCTAAATACATCAAACAATAATATTAAAATTAGTAAAAGAGATCAGCATAAATTAGTAGAGTATAAAAGTTGTATGTGGAAATTGGCTAGTAAGGGTGTTTCGATGAAGCGAAAAATAAATATCGCCGTTCAATCTGGGGGATTCCTAAGCATCATACTACCGGCTATCCTTTCCTCTCTTGTCAGAGCCTTAGTTAAATAATACGTCACAACTTAAACGGATGCTTCTCGTCCCACAAGAACTATTTAATAATAAACGCGATGAGAAGTCTTCCGATATAGTACAGATGAAAAATATTCTTAATAGGAAATCTAGAAAAATAGATGAGTATCAAAGATTGGCTAGTTTTAGGAAGCTTCAACAGTGACATTTAACAAACAAGGAGAGAGCGAGACTACTCACAAAGATACCCATCGTGGGCCCCCAATGAACCGTTGCTTCAAACTTTAACCACCTGACCTCCGCCAACAAGCGTACATTGTGCACTTACCCCGTTTAACTGCTAAACCGGCGCTACGTATGAAGCAAGAAAACACGCCAGCAGACAACTCTGGTCACCGCTCACGACAAACAATATCTGAAGCCTGGCCGTGAATTTCAATTGTTTCCGCGGGCCTAAATAGGAGTAGTGCTTAATGCGCAAGCGCGGCCTTGTGAATATTGTTGGAGCTGAAGTGCAAAGTGTGCCCACCCCCCATCTTCGTCTGGTACCTATCGGCGTTGTGCGCAGGCGCCAATGAGGTAATCTGAGAAATCATTGGCTGTGAATGACATCACCCCTATGTCATACCTTCCTTCCATATTTCCCCCACTGTTACAATCTGAATATAAGCAAGTGCCAAGCAATGTTCTTTACTCTTTGATGCCAATAGTTCCAAGGAACATATTAGAATGTAAGTAGTCGGAATGTTGGGGATTCATATAATATTTTTTAATGTTACATAAGTGGCTAGGGTCTGCCTTTAACTATAAATATGTAGCCATCTCTTTTTGCATTTCAAGAAGTTAACTTTGATTTATATTATGTTTTTTTACGCTTGAATATTATTATTTCTGAGTTGATAATCTGTTGCGAAAATAGTTTTAATAATATCTGTTTATTACGGCTAATCTTGTTGTTTTGAGACTACATAAATAAATGAAGTGCAAAGTGTGCCCACCCCCCATCTTCGTCTGGTACCTATCGGCGTTGTGCGCAGGCGCCAATGAGGTAATCTGAGAAATCATTGGCTGTGAATGACATCACCCCTATGTCATACCTTCCTTCCATATTTCCCCCACTGTTACAATCTGAATATAAGCAAGTGCCAAGCAATGTTCTTTACTCTTTGATGCCAATAGTTCCAAGGAACATATTAGAATGTAAGTAGTCGGAATGTTGGGGATTCATATAATATTTTTTAATGTTACATAAGTGGCTAGGGTCTGCCTTTAACTATAAATATGTAGCCATCTCTTTTTGCATTTCAAGAAGTTAACTTTGATTTATATTATGTTTTTTTACGCTTGAATATTATTATTTCTGAGTTGATAATCTGTTGCGAAAATAGTTTTAATAATATCTGTTTATTACGGCTAATCTTGTTGTTTTGAGACTACATAAATAAATGACCTTTGATCCTTCCGATCATGTTGAAGTTTGTCGTTATAGTTTTGGTCAGAGGGTTGGATCTTAACACACTAGCGTGTCATTTAAATTATTTTTAGATATGAACCAGGGGTTAGCCACGATTAAGCTGGTATAATGTTAGTGTTGAAGGAAAGGAATATCCTTGATTAAAATAACTCTTTTTCCATATGCAATTTATTGACGAGTCAGTCGTAACACATTTGAATTGGATATAACACACATATATTTCTTATAGAATTCATATTATCATGTTGTATATTACGGGCATAATCCCTAGTTTTATTATTGTAATATTTCTATGTTGTCAATTGATATTTGCACTTGCCCCTGAGATTAGTAATTTCTAAATTAATTATAATGTTCTTAAATTGGAGAGTTATTCATATATTGTTTATATGTCAAATATCTTGCGTAGAACTCGCAGTCTTAATACATTTTGTGTTATTATAAATTTATATTTTTAACTGTTATAAATAAACTAGCCGAGAGGCCAATATTATCACTATTCATGGTTTTGCTTAATGCCAGGGCTTTATTTAACTTGAACACTAGACCCCTTATGTTGTTAAATGGGTAGGTCCAGTCAAGTGGGTTTGGTTAGGTAGGGCAGTTATCATTAAAGATCCCTGATGATTAACTCGTGTATTTCCTTTTGTGAGACACCTTCGCTGCGGTGGTATTCTGGGGCGTTCCTGGTTAGATAGGGAAAGGACGCTACCACCAAGGGGGAGGGTTGACCAAGTATTAAGACGTAGACTAGTCAACCTTGCACGAGTTATCTGAAAAGTAAAAAATAAATCTACCTTCAGTTAGAAGACAACAGGTTTCACCTGGATTCCTGTCAGACGAGGTCACGTACGGAAGCACACCCATTAAAGACTCACCAAAGAAGGTGGGCGAGGAGTGGGTGGAGGCGAAATCCTATTTTGTGCCTCGATCAGAATCTGATGAAATCGAAACAGGTTCCTCCGACATATTCGGCACCATAGCCGGAAAATTTTATTACCGTACGTACACAGGAGATTGTCTACAGACCATGTATTTGGAATTAGGTAAGTAAGGAACAATTTTAAAATTGGCAATTCGAGTTTTACCGTAAAGGATACCGATATCTACCTGGGTAACACACACTATAAGGGTACGCCAGGACTGTGGGAGTTGTTGATGAAAAGAAACGTAAATAAAGATATAATTACAGACAGTGATTTAAAAAAATATAAAGACATACTAACTACAACGAGCACTCATCGTCAAAACTTTGATCCTGACGGGAAAATAACGTCTAGTAGAAGTTTGAAAGATAAAACAATCATTTTGAAACTGTTTTTGGGCAGACCTCGTTGTAACACACTCAGATGAGTACCGCATTAAGGAAATTCTATTACAATCTATTTCAGCCGTTGGCATTTTCATCTGCCGGAAAACTTCAAAAGTCTAGTCGAGTATATAAAATAAAAGTAGACGAATATTTAAACGGGCGGGACGCGTACACTTTTCACCGCAGTTTAAGAAAAAGGTTTTCACGTAACCCGCACAGAGTGAACAATATGGACGATGTGTAGGAGATACATTTAGTAGATATGAGAGTTTTAAAAAAGGGCAACAATGGGTTCAATTATCTTATAAACATTATTGACGTGTTTTAAAAGTACGCGTGGTCTATACCTCTTAAAACAAAATCAGGTACAGGCATCACTTTTGCTATAAAACGTGGTTTTAAAGGAAAAAGGTAGAACCACACCCCCCCCCCCC
>CABFVZ010005005.1:0-23544 GCA_902151445.1 Timema monikensis
ATGGGAAATCTTAACCTCCTTATAACAAGATTCTTTATCTCGATCAATCATACAAACCTTTTCTCTAATGTCCCGCCTACTTCTCCCCTGCCTCTACGCACCCGCGAATCCACGTCGCGGGAGGGGGGGAATCCCTGGAAAACGCGAGCCAACGGCGAGGGAGGGGAGGGAAAGGGGTGAGGAGTGGGGGCACGATCAATTACCTCTCCTCCGTGATGTGATAGTTGATATTCCTCCCTACTTAAAAGCCCAAAATGAACTTGTCTTTTCATCTCGGCATTCTTCAATAAGTTCTTGATATAATACATCTTGAGACAGAGGGATATGGCGAGGGAGCTAGAAATTACCAAAATACATAGCAAAACTCTATAATTGGCCTAATTCCCTCTTAACCTTAACTTCCTATCTAGTCTTATATATCAATTTAACAGCTACGAATTGGGGCTGTCTTCTGACTCAAAGTGAGTGAATAGCAACCACCAAAGAAGCTCCAGACCATGTTCCTTTATTAATGATATTTAGTTCACATTACTTTCTTGAAATAACAATATCAGCAATATCATGGTAGATGATAGGAGATTTCTATATAATGATACATAATATTTAGTGAAATTTGGAGTATAGTGTATTTTATTTTGTTTATTTCAGTGATTGTTGCTAAAGTGAAGAAAGTGATGAGACCAGATTACACCAGCACAGTCTACAAAGTGAAAGTGAAAAAAGAACTCAAAGTAAGAATATACTATTTAAATATGCATGCATAAATATTATGTTCTATGAAATTTTAATTGCAATATTAAGCATAGAATCAACATAAATAAAAAATTCAAATATGAGTATTATATACTATACAATATACTATATTGGTTCTGTCATTATTTTAAAGTAAAATTAATTAATTTTTTGCATTTTATTTATGAAGAAGTAAATAATTATGCATCTTACATATAATGAATGAGATTATTTTCAGAAAAAACATTTGTAGAGTTTGAAAAAAAAAACCAGCTATTTAGATAACTTTTTACTCGCAATTCATTAATTTAATATATTTCACAATTTTTTTTTAAAGTAAATCAAATTTTATAGAATTAATAACCTTAATATTTTTAAATATTTAAATCACAGATCATGCATGGTTTGCCATACTTTCGCCACAACAATAAAAGTAATAGATTATAAATTAAAATTAGACAATTAAAAAGGATAATTTTTAAAATATCAATTTTTTAAAGTTTAATTGACAAACATTTGATTAATTTTATCACAAAATATATTTATTATTATTATTATTATTATTATTATTATTATTATTAGCACCGCGTCTTACTACACGTTCGGGTTATACGCTAATATATTAATTGAATATGTGAAATTCATAAGCTATTTAGGAAAGATAACCCCATGTTTATTATCACTTTGCTATTATTTGAAGTTTTACATTAAATTTAGCCTTTAATAAACATATATTCTATGTTAAAATGAGCATAAAATCTAAGATTACTTTTAACAAATAACACATTTATTAAGGTAGGTTCAAACATCAGCCAATATAACCAACTCTTCACCTTTCTTTAAATTAAAATGCTTTCTCATACGAAGAGTATTAAAACCAACACAACTAATCTAAAAAAAACAACTTAAAATGCATCAATGTAAATTAAACAAAAGTTTATCTAACACGTTTTAATCGTACATAAATATATACATACCTAATCACGGGTAGGCAATAAACTGTGCATATAGCTTAAAAAACCACAACTGTATAGTCCATCCCGAATAAATTTCTCCACACTTCCCTATCCTTCACTTCAAATACATCCATACGCCGAGTCATATATGCTCTTTTATTCTTAACATTCTTAGTGTTTCTCTTTTTCACACATTCGTCTAAAACATTTAACCACGTCTTACATAGTCCTACCCCTTCCTTTTACCTACACACTCTACCTTCATATATTTGCTTCGTCACTCGATTCACACTCATTCTCTCATCATACGCAAACCAACAAATTACGTTTCTTTCACATTGAACCATCGGATTTCTTTTCAAATCGCCTTATTTGACACCCATTCATTACTGACTTTGTTCATACGATTTTTTCCCATACATTTCTTAGATATCTCACTCAAACCGCATTCAACTTACTCTTGTGTTTCTCCTGAGAAATCAAATTTTCACATCCAGAAAACAATGTTGGCGTCAACACACTTTTATATACTGCCATCTTTGCTTCTTTAAATACTTCATTCTTTGAAATAGTCTACATACATCTTACTACTTTCTTTGGTTCGGTGTTTTGTTCTGGATTTTTCCATTATTAATATAAAATATGTTACTTTTATAGTATGAAACTTTTTTAAAATATCTGTATACAAAAAAGTTATTCATTTCTTACATCTCTTCGTGGCTAATGGGTATAAGGTGTCACACTAGTGACTTGGCGGTCTTCCTAAAGCCTCTTTTAATGTTTCATGTGCTTCAGTTGATGTTTAAATAAACTTGAAAACAACTTATTTTCCTCATTGTTATATCCATTGGTATATAGGAGAAACTGAACAGGCATAAACTTAATTGACCACCAAGATCATAACCATGTACGTGTATCAAATGCGTAATTACCATTTGATACACTTTTGCTTAGCCTCAAATTCTACTATAAAGCTTTAAGAACAAGCAGGTTTTCAATAAAAGAGATCTATTTGTTTCACTGAACAGCTCTCGTATATTCAAGTCTTCCATTACCTTCTTAGGGATGAACCTATACTTTGCAACAATAGTTTATTAATAAAAGGATATTGCTTTCAAGGCTTCGTTCGAGTATGAGTCCCATCTCAAACAAAATTTGAGATTCATAAGGTTTACTATGTAGAGATTGTTTTATGGTTATCATTTAACATAAGTTAATGAATTAATATGTATCGACATATCTTAATTTACTGCTTACATCCACGCAAAAGAGACGGGATAGGGATCAACCTTGATTCCTAAAGAATATATTTACTGCTTACATCCACGCAAAAGAGATGGGACAGGGATCAACCTTGATTCCTAAAGAATATATTTACTGCTTACATCCACGCAAAAGATATGGGACAGGAATCAACCTTGATTCCTAAAGAATATATTTACTGCTTACATCCACGCAAAAGAGACGGGACAAGAATCAACCTTGATTCCTAAAGAATATATTTACTGCTTACATCCACGCAAAAGAGACGGGACAGGAATCAACCTTGATTCCTAAAGAATATATTTAATGACATTAAAGTCAAATTCTTTATAAAATGTATAGAAAAGGTGTCATAAGGAATATTTACAACCTAGGTAATATTTAATATTAATAAGGCATGTAGTCTTAAAGATCTAGGTTCTTATAATACAGTATGTAAATTATTAGCACGGATACTGTAGACCAGAAAAGAAAATATTAATTCATTTTAATAAAGATATTTTACTAAATACGTATGGATAGTAACGGTTCTATAGAACAAATATTGTAAAAGGAAATACTACCGAAAGTTAAATTTTCATATATCAAAGTGTACCTTAAAGATGACAAAAATAAAGTCAACTTTAAGTATTATACTGTTTAAATAGATCAATTCGTCAATCTATTATTAGTTTTAGTACTCAATTTGATGGTTAAACCTCACATATTAATATAATCAATAATTTACGGTATATTATATACAGAATGTTTTGTTATAAACTTCATATTTAATGTACAGCCCACTTCTGGATTCAAAATTAAATTCAAGTTAATAATAATTAATAATTTTAGTACTAATATCTATTATAATTACTAAGTATATTTATTATTTATAATTAAATATTCTTAAATATAAAAGCTAATCATTAATATACGTAATATTTAAGTTAGTAACTTACCACAGATTGTGTTTAATCAAAGTAGCATAGCCTATTCTAATATAGGTGCAATAGGGTAAGTGGACCTTTGAGGTTAGTGAGCCCCTCTGAATTTAAAGATAGAAAATGTAGGTTTGAGCATTCAGTAAATATTGTTTCAGGTACTTTATTTAGTGTTCTTTCCATAAGTATTATTACAAACATCTCTTCTTTGAGTGCTGTTGTGGTATTTTGCCTTAGAAGTAAACATTACACATTATCTAGCTTAATGAGATAACCATACATTTTATTTAGAGTTCCAATTTATGAATAATTCAAGTAAACCACTGCAGACATTGATAGAGTAAAAAATACCAAGAAATATATTTAAGAATCACTTCAAAGGAAGAAGAGGGAAAATTTCAGCTATGGTAGAAGCACTGAAATTCCTACAGAAGAAGAAAATAAGTTAGCCGAGTAAAATTATAGAGAAGTGGGGTTGAGGATGAAACTGGAAGGAGGTGTTGGAAGTTGTTGGTGAATATGTGAACATGAATGGTATGAAGACAAGGTTCAAGAATGGAATACCTGGGGAGGATTGGTTCCATGAGTTTAAGAAACTCAAAGATATAAAAGTGCCCCGAAACCATGAATATGCCAGGAGGAAATTAACTGAGCCATTTATTATTGGACAATATTTTGACTTGCTACAGATGTTCTAGATTATTCATGATAATTTATAAACCAGGACCATTATTTAATTTTGATGAAAAATGTTTTACACTTGACCCTCTTGCTGAAGAAATAGATTTACGGTTTGCGAAAAGTTCGAAGGAGCTGGTACTTCAAGGTCGACGGAACTTTGAGAAGCCTGGGTGTGATGCCTTCAGTCTCAGGGCCTTGTTTGTTCCATATTGGTTCAGGGAAATACGTTATACTAATTTCGAAATAAGTTGATGACATCCTAATAGCCTCCCTTAACATGAAGGGGATTGCAGAACTTGGAAGGAGAATGACCTACCACTTTGAAGTCAAGGATCTAGGTTATGCAAAATCTTGTCTGGGGATAGAGTTTAACCAAACCTAAGGGCGGGTGACGATGCACTAGCATGGCTACGTTCGCGATCTGCTTTCGTGGTTTGGCATGTCCGAATGCAAACCTGTTGCCACCTCCGTGGATACAAGCTTGAAGCTGAGGAGAAACCAAGAGCAGTGGGAAGACGATCTAAGGTGCCCGTACCGCAAGCTGGTTGGGGATCTTACGTACTTGGCATCGACTACAAGGCCTGACATATCATTGGCTGTAAGAAATCTGGGTCAGTTTAACAACTGCTATGGTACCGATCATTGGAAGGCCTCCAAGCGTGTATTACGCTATCTAAAGGGTTTCATCAATGTGGATTTTACCTATGTCTCAGATCCAGGACCATTCAGAGGATTTGTATATGAAGACTAGGGAAGTTTTCCCAAAAATAGGAGGTCTTACACCGGGTATACATTCATACTACATGTTGGACCGGTATCCTGGGAATTGAAAAAACAGTGAACTGTTGACCGGTCGATGACAAAGGCAAAATACATGGCTCTGTAAGAGAGCGTTAAGGAAGCCGTCTATTTGCAGCGATTCCTCATCGAGAGGGGCTTTGGCGACATGGGTGAGATGGTTATTTTCTTTGATAACAGAAGCTCATTGAAGTTGGCAGAGAATCCGATTTTCCATGCTAGGATCAAGCACATCGACATCCGTCATCACTTAGTGAGGGACGTACTCAATTGCAAGGAACTTCGTGTGCTGCACATACCAACGGAAAATCAAGTTGCAGACTTCTTAACTAAAGGGCTGCCCAAAACTAAACATATGCAATGCATGAAATCAGCCATAGTGAGTGATTCGCAATAGTGACTTTCTTTTGACAACCCACTCGAGGGTAAGTGGTGGAATGTTGGTATTCTTTTATAACAAATTGCGGTTGTTTAGTGCAGCATCTTTTAGCATGCGCATCGCGTATTTTTACCTGAAAATATATAGTCGTGTCATTTCCGTTGTAAGTTTGGGACGCACATCCGTGACTTCGTCCCTTGTAATTTTATTGTGCTATCTTGTTTTTTTTTCTTGTTTTATCTTGTTTAGTCGGTTCACTTGACCCGTGGCGATCTTTCTCCAACATAAACACCTAACCTTTATTTAAGAATTATTAATAATTTTTGTGTTTAGTGACAATAAAATATTTATGTTTGGAATAATACAAATATTGAATATATGCGTTCATTTTTTCATATCCAATGCTTAACCTTGAGATTGTTTCAAACTCTCGAAGTAAAATTTGTATAACTTTTTAACAAAGAAAATTAATTTGAAATTGTAAAAAGCAGATGAAACTTCAGACTCTATTGAATGGCCTTCTTGCCCCAATTATATTTACATTTGCATTATTTGTGATAATGCCATGGGGCAAGTGGACCTCCCTGACATAGCTTTGTTTTGTTGTTTTTCATGAAAAGTAATATTACTTCACTAACACAAAAAATTGTGCATTGAGCTAAAATAATCAAAAATATTTGTTATAATTTTGGAATTATTATATATAGAACAAATATAGCAAATAATTTATATTATGTAGTTTTATAGACCCACTTACCTCACTGCACCTAACATGAAACCTATATACTGTTTAAATATATATTCATTCTAGTTTTGGCTAGTTAATAAAAGAAAGTCTTAATTTACATACCTGTAACTTTCGTAGTGGCAACATGAAAACTATATTTTAAATATTAAAGAATATTAATTATTTATTGATGTATACAAATTACATTTACATTTACTATTTATGTTTAGATAATGGGTTTTTGTTGAAGTTTAAATACTGAATTCAATCGTTGAGTGCATAAATGAACCAAGTCAAAATGTAATTATCCGTGCATATCTTGCTAAGGTTTTTTGTGTAGATATATCATTTGTAAAGAAATAAACCAATTCGGACTGGTTTATAAGATTGCTGGATATGAAGTTTATTTAAAAGTTGTTTATAAAAAGCTACGTTATACGATATTTTGGGGGCTAACATATATTACATATATTCGTGTATTTCAGGCTACACAGAAGGCTGCCATATTGCTCAAATCTGGCCGGCTTGTGACGTCAGGAATGTCATCTATGTGCGGCGTTGATCTCACGTTAGAAGAAACTTACTTGATTGCCGGCCACGTTTCTGCAGGACAGGCCAGGATCTCTCTTTGCAGTTTCATTCAACCGTGGAGGGAGACAAGTGTAAGGCAAAGGAAAGGATTCAAATTACTATACAAGCAAGGATGTAATTGCAAGGTGAATACACTGCCAGCATTTCATTTATACTATCATAAACTGAAACGCGTAGGCTATCACCATATCAATCCTGATACTAGAATCAAACCCTGAAGCTTTGGCTTTTGTTCGCCGCTACTCTACCACTAAACCATTCCGGTGCAGCATGTATTCTGAGCTTATCCAAACTAATTGTAACCATTGATTCTATTTTGGTAGCTGGTAAAACGTATCTGCCAGTATAGATATTCACAATCACAGCAAAGGAAACTCATCTGGGCCTGGATTCACTAACGGGAGCAAATAATTCCAGCGGTGCAAGTTCGAAAGATGTGCCCAAATCCCTATTCACTAAAAGGAGCAGGCGCAATTTGAGATCAAAGTTGCACCTTTTATTTGCCACCACTCTAGAGTAGGCGCATCTATTATATCATGATCGTCACTTTAATAAATTTAAATGATAGCATATTATCGTATTGGCATAACATACAATTATTAGCTACCAATTAAAATAACATACGTCTGACCAGCATAAAATTTATTTCAATTTAAATAGTGGTAACAAAGCAATAAATAATTACCTTTTACTGTTGAATTTTTACATTAAAACAACTCAATGGCTTTTCTTGCGCGAACTGTGTAATCTTCGTCTAGATCCAAAGAGGTACGTATTCTTCCAAGTCCAAAGATATCTCGTCACTAAATATGGCGGTTAGTAAAGCTTTAAAATAAGTTTTAAAGTTTCCATAAATGTTCTATTAATGGAGCTTAAGCTTTAAACTAATAATATAAATAAATACAAAATAATATACTAATGTTGTTTCTGTACAGCATAGAGAAAGAGGCCGCTTCTAATTTTATTGCTAGTTTATAAGCAAAATGTTTAGAAATCTTTGTATTTGCTGTCATTTTCATTTGAGTTTTAAAATAAATCAACCTTGACTTTGAAAGTAAATTCTTCGCAAGGATTGGTTGAATATAGCATAATTGATGACGTTCATGGTGACGTCACCCTAACCTTACCACCAGTTTGCGCCTTGTTTAGTGAATACGAAAATGGAGAAAATAATAAGGCGCACCTATGGGATTATCTTGGGTGCAAAGTTGCACCATTTCTTGACTTGCGCTGGAGCAGAATTGCACTCGTTAGTGAATCCAAACCCTGATTTTCATGGTTCTAAGCAAGTATTAATTCCCATGTATCATACACTGATAGGTGAATGGTATCTTCAGGGTCAATCATAATATCGAAATAAATTTAAATTCTGTAAAAAAGACTACTTGGACACCAAACTGAGACCCCTCAAAATTTCGAGTGAGTTTTGTCTCTATTAAACTTTGAGATATGAAATTACTTACTAGAGCATATATATAGGACTATTTATAATACAAATATTTTACTTAAACATATTTTTATAAAACCAACAACTTACAAGCTATACGCCAATATGTATTTATTTTTACTTTACGAACACTAAAGGTAAAGTATTGCGACCGTAAAAAAAATCTAGCCTGAAATGTTGATGTATGTCATCGTCTCATGACCCACCAAACCCTAAAAAGTAGTTTTTGCAATACTGTCTGTGTGTCTGTTTAACCCTAAATATAAGAGTACTTATTAAAAAGCGGAAAGAGAAAAAAAACAATTTTCTCAAAATCATCTTTAATGATTTTTATTTAAATTTGTATCCAGGCGTTGATTAAGATCACAAATAAAATGGCTATTTTCATTTTCCTATGAAAATGACTTTTAGGGTACTTTACAGAAGTGGAAATTTCCGTAACTCCGCAATTATTTGAGATATTAAATAACTTTACATTGCAAAATTGTAGTATTATAAAAAATAAAAATAAATTTATTTGAAATAAATTTTTATAAAACTAACAGTTTACAATTTTGTGAACTTTGGAGATCCAATATCGATCTTTTTTATTGGTCCAAACATACAAATATTTTAGAAATAAAATTATAAAATTTAAAACCGTGACTCGAATTTGTTTTACATAAGTATAGTGCAACTTAAGCTTGAGTTTGCTAGTATATTATTTCTTGTGGCATATATTACGAGTTTTGAGTAAATATCTCCATTTTCAAACAAAGGAGTGAGAAAGTTCGTGCGGAGTTCCGTGCAATTTATTTAAAATGTGTAGTATTATACTTTCCTTCCAGTCTATAATAATGGATCTTGGCATGACTATTTGATAATTTTCCACAAAGAATTTAAGGGCAAAACTGTTCATCACACCAGATGAAACTGGGCAATTTTGACCTGTGGTTTTTGTTCTAACCAATGACCCAACAGAATCCAGAATATGAATCCCCAAAACTTCGAGTAAACTACTTAACAACATCACTGTGTATTTCCTCCAACTCTGTGTGAGACTGTACATAAATTCTCGATAAATTGCTAGTGTGCTTAAGGAACCGAAGAAATAACATTGCCATTCTATCTGGGGGTAATGGCACCACCCTAAGGGAAAATTCAAATATCTTGTTTGTTAAACATTATTTATAAAAACTAAATACGTACTACATTTGGAAGATTACTTAATAGAAAATGTATTACATGAAAGTGTTTTAGCTTACTATGAATTTATATATGAATGTTTACAAAAAATTTAATTCGAGCCTGTGACGGTATTACCCCGATACATGGGGTAGTCCCTTTACTTATATACTTGAATATTTAACAAAACTAAGATTTACATTTTTAATAGATTCGGCATTTAACACAAACAAATTCCAAACATCTATATTATAATAATTACCTTCATACACATACTGATAATCAAAATAAACCGGAAAATACCGCAACATTTTGGCAATCCTGAAAGCCCATTCCGCGAAACAGCAGTGTATTGGCAAGATGAGTGGGAGACCAAAACCCACCGAAGAAGCCAGCTCATGCCATCTATGAAACAAATATTGTATCAACAGTACGGCCTCGGGCCTAACCACGGTAGCCACGTGCTAGGCCACGCCAAAACACTGATTTCTTTGGTCCTTTCAGACTCTACTAGAAAAATTAAGATCAAATACTTAGGCATTACTGAAGTGATAATTTTCAAAGTAGAATAATATTTCTGTACATTTAAAGGGAGCTGTATTTAAGGGTTGTCGATACCTGATCGGACCTAGAAATTACCTGAGCCTGCTTTTAGCCGTATAGTTTGTTGTAGGAGTTTCCAAAGAAGGATTGAGTTCCTACATCTATTGTCTGTTCACGGTAGGAATTGACTTCTGAAAGGCCTTTTTCCCTACCATAAATCTATTGTATAGTAGGATATTGGTAGGAAAAAAGACCTTTCAGAGAGTAATTCCTACCGTGAATGGAGTATAGGTATGTTGGTTTGTTTGACCAGTAATCCTATGGTTGGACATCTTATCTCTTTTGCCAGCAGTGGTTCTATAGTGTGCAGGGAGATTTCCATTTTATTCTAGCTTGTTATTAAGTTAAGCTTATAAATATTTAAATTACAGTAAATGAGAATTTTTCTGTGATGTTGAGAAATAAATTAATGAAAAATTGAGAAATGAAAAATGTATTATCGTTCATAAAACAAATTTAGAGCTATTATAGACTATATTTAAGCTGCTAACGTGGTAAAATATTGTGTTAGAAGCTTATAAAATAAAGAACATGATCTATAAGATTCAAATTATATTGAAGAAAGTAGCGCTGTGAATTTTTGTGATCTCTCAGGGTCCTTAACTGCTAATAATACAAATTACAATATCCAGTGCAGTGTTTTCACAAGCCACAGCTTAGTCCAATAATAATAATATTAACCTTTTCTGTCGTCAATTTCCTTGCTCTTCTTATCTTCTTCAGTTGTTTCCCAGAAGCAATCTACAAGTTGACTAAAAACATGTTTGTAAAAAACACTAATGAAAATTATTGAGTGATTTTGAATGATGTTAAAAGTGCCTATTTAATTATAAGTTTTTTGAAAAAAGCTGTAGTCTATTAAACATGATTTTTTTAAAGGCTGTTTAGACAAATTTCTTTGAGCTAAGGCTAGGTTTACTTTTTTGGTTAGTTTAAAAAAATTTAAGCCCAAGTCCACAATTACTATTTAAAAAAAACCTTTGAAACATCTTAAAGAGGTATATATATATATATATATATATTTAAACCCCCTTCATCCCAAAGTTTTAGGTTCAAGGGTTGGGTAAATCATAAATCTCCGCCCCTGTAACTGGCACAAGATAGGTATTGGTGGCCTACTTATGTAAGTGTGGTAATGAACTTTCGAGATCCTTATGCTGTAGAGTAAGTAAATGGGTACAATTACAAAGATAAAACTGATTTTCTAAAATGAAGGGTGAAGCATAAACAGAAATATGTTTTGAGTGTTTGATTAACAAAGTCCAGCCTGGACAAAAAATGGATCTAATTGATGCATTATATCTAGATAGCCATCCCTCTATAACTATTTATTTAGATAACTTGTGACCTTTTTTGGAAATAATAAATGTGGTTTAAAGTAACTACTTTCAAAGGTTGTCCTGACAATTAGCTTTGGCCAATTAATATCTGCACAATTATAAGCAGAACAATATTATTTATTATCTGAAGTGAGGCTGGTTAAGAGTAGGTCTCTAAAAATAATTTCAGCTTTCAAAGAGTTTCGGGACAATGTCTAAATGTGTGAAACAGTCCCGCCAAATTAAAATCCTTATTATAATGTAATCTTGCAGAAAGAGCAGGGTAATTCAGACACTTGTGAGAAAACAGAAGTACAACACAATAGATATAGTTTTATATTTGTAAATGGTAGTGGGTTCAACTGAATGTACGTTTAAAGAGGTTCCATTGATTATCCATTCCTTTTTTGGTGAATTCTGCTTTATAGATTATGTTTGACTAATATTTTTCTTTAAGATTGTCAACTGCCCATGGTGGAGGGACTGTAAAGACAAAGCCCAGATGTTAGTAAATGGTGAGAAGAACAGTTCAAAGAATTTATGTCAGTGGAAGACCAGTCTGAGTTCCCATCAGACGCTACCAGATTGCCAGGGGATGCATTCAATCTGCATGAAGCTACCGGGAGGAGGTTGTGGCTGGACCAATGACCGCCAATACAATGCCTGTATGAAAACCAGGCGCCGCATGAGGGACGAGCAACTTGCCAAAGAACCATAAATAAAGGGAATCAAAAATTAATTGGAATTGGCACTATTTTGCAGTAAATAATTACAAACAAAAATTAAGAATGCTTATTTATTAGAAAAGTTTTCTAACTATTGAAATAAAAATATTACCTGATTCTAGTAGGAAGAACATTATTTTAGAAAATACAAGCTTAAAATTTTGTGGCCAACATTGATAACGTTTTGCTTGATTGTTAATGTTATTCTATAGTTATTGACAATATCTATCACAAGCTTAGGAAGTAACTTATATTACTTAAGGTATGAATATATATAAGTAATTTTACTAAAGTTTGTGACCGTCATTTATTATTCTTCCTAACATTATTTGAAAATTAAAATTGAGCATACGTTACTCTCTCCTAACTATCCTGCTTTAAGGCAAGTTTAAATTAACTTAGGGTAGTAACCTTATTTTATTAAAAAAAACTCTTCAAAAATATGTATGTTTAATTTACGAACAAAGTCATTACTAGGCTAATATGATAATTAAGGTAGGAAAGAAACAAATGTATTAGTAGCAAAGGCTCGATTAGTAGTTCAAAATTATTATTTGAATGTAAATATTGAGTTAAAATATTTAATTAAGACTCGTAGTAAGCCTCCTTAGATATAGTTTTATAGGCCTACATAAAATTGAGTTATTTCCAGGAGGTTTATAATTATATAAGATCTTATTTATAACATGTATGTTTAGTTTTACTTTATTTTAACACTAGAACATAAAAATAATATAATTTATATTAATTATGATATACAAAACAGTTACGGGATTTTAAGAAGTTTAATTCAAAATAGTTTTGTAAGTTTATTTACAATAACTTTAGCTATGTTTGTGTTTGTATGTATTTATATACATATTTAAATTATTGGTATTTAAATGATTAAATTTTTATGTATATATATATATATATTGTATATACATAATATGTAAATATATAATATAGAGTTTTATATATTCACATATATCTATATATAACATTTAGAGCTATTTATATATAATATATATATAAATACATTTATATATATAGTATTTCTTGATAGAAAACATGTCAAACTGTCACGTAAAACTTTCAACATTAGAAAAGTGTTGTGGTTAACTTCTTAAACAACATTTTTTTCAACCATTGTAGATTTATTTGGGTTTGGATATTCCTGTCAATGCCAAAGTACTATTTCCGCTCTTCTTGGTTGGTAAGAACTCCATCGAACAACTGAATTAGTGAGATTCCACGTTTGGCTGCATCATTCCTTCAGGTTTTAATTCTTTGACGACATTCAAGGAAATCATTATTGTTTTCTCAAGTATTTGGATTGTGTTTAAAAAATTGTTGAGGTATAGTAAAAATGGTAGATAATTTCAAAGTGTTTTGTGACATAAAATTGCACAACTGCTTCGTTTGAACTGCTGTTGTCTCATCTTTGATGCATCACAGAGGGTTGTCAGCACCTTTCTTTTCACCATTGTCACTTTCGTTTCAGAGGAAGCTTTGAATTCAAGAAATGCTAATCCAAAATGTGTTACTTATAGTATTTATAATATTAACTATATAAATAAATAGTATATATAGTATGTATAATATAGATACTATATAGTATAGACCTATATAAATATATATTTATTATTACTAAGTGTACTTTCCTAAGACAAGTCTAGTATTCCTTTTGTCAGTAAACTTAGACCACCAATGTGCCCTGGTTTTTGCCTAATCCTTAATCACCAAGAATTTTTTTCTTTCGTGTAAGTCATCCTCATATATATATGTGTGTGTGTGTGTGTGTGTGAAGTGTGGAAAATTGCTAGAGAGGATGGATACATCACTATGGATTTGTTGTTTTTGAAGCTTCATGCACAGTTTATTTCTTACCCCGTAAGGTAAAAGCATGATTAGGTGTACATGTATATTATAGATATTTATATAAACATAAATATATATCTACAATATAATGGCATCTGTATTTTATAAAAAAATAATATACTAAGTGTATCTATATTTAAATATATATACATAAACTATATATAAATATATACATAAACTATATATATATATATATATGCATATCTAATCATTGATTTGCCTTACGGGGTAGGTAAGAAACTGTGCATGTAGTTTAAAAAACAACACCTCCATAGGTATGTATCCATCCTTACCAACTTTTTCAACACTTATTTATCCTTGAATACTCCATTCACTTCAACAACATCTCTACATCGAGTCAAACATATTCTTGTATTTTTCCTGACAAAGCACAATTCACAATGTTGGTGTTAACAAACTTTTATATACTGCCATATTTGCCTCTTTTGATATTTCAGTCTTTGCAATAGTCCACATACCTCAAAACTACTCTCCGAGATGAATTCACCCGTCTGTCGATTTTACCATCTATTCTTTCATTTTTACAGAACATTCTGCCCAGATACACATAATTACTCATGAGTTTCTAACAGTTCTATATTTATACTTAACTGACAATCTTTTCCTTATTTGCCCTAATAAAAAACTATTTCCTCAGTTACATCTTGTGAATGTGGGGAATGCCAGGCCGCCACCGTGGTTCGGATTCCACGTTAAACTGTAGGTCCTTCATTTCATCTCACAATCACCCTACCATTACACATTAGCGTAAGTGCGTATAACCCGAACGGGTAGTAAGACGTGGTGCTAAAAATAATAATAATATTTCCTCAGTTTTGGAGATATTTGTAGAAATTAACTCTCATGTCACCATACTCAAACGAATAAATGCGTTACACAATTTGCTTTCATTTTCAGCCATTAATACGACAATATTCCGCATATAGCTGCACTTTAACATTACATTGTCCATTTGTACACCAACCGCGTCCTCACAGGCATGCCTCATACACTTACTTATCCATTACTACATTAGACAGCTCTGGAGACATATCGCAACCTTGTCTGGCACTCTTTTCAATGTCAAACCATTAGCTAAATTCTCCATCCACCCTAACACACGCTTTAATTACATCATACATTTCCATAATTTCATTTACTAACCATGAATTCCCACTATACTCTCTCAGAATATTCCATAAAATACTCTTATTTAACTGATAACACGCTTTCTCCTAATAAAAAAATCCACAACACATTCTCCTCCTTACTGCTATACATTTCTTAATCATTTGTTGCAATGTATAAATTTGACCCATGCAATCTCTAACTGGTATTAAACAACATTGTATGACCCAAATCTTGTCACGCACCCTTTCAATTATGATTTTCCCTAAAATTTTGCCTGGAGTACACAACAAATTAATTTACCTATAACGCTTACATTCACTCATACTACCTTTGCCTTTGTACGAAGAGACAGTGACAGCATTCTTACAGTCGATAGGAATATTCAAAACCCCTGCACAAACATTTAATAACTCACACAATCTGGCAAGTAGTTCCAGGCCAAACTCTTAGGTATTCTTCTTGTGATCCCATCTACGGCCTAGTCTTGCCATCCATTCTTTAAGACTTTCATAGCTTTTAATACCACCACTCATCGTAAAATATGTTCCCTAGTCTATGCTTGTTTCTTGATTTTTTCGCCATAGCAATGCTCAAAATACTTCAGCATTTGCTCTTTTATACTATATTCATCCCATATCATCTCGCCACTTTTATTTTGAAAGCCATAAAACTATATTTTTATTCCTTGTTTAATTATCTTATTCTACCTCCAGAACAGCTTCTTATTTCCTTCAAAACCATTATGCGTTTCTTCTCTTTCTTTTAATCTCATTTGCTCTTTTCTTTCCTTTACTACCTATTTTATTTATATTAATCTTTTTCTCTTTTTATAGGTCCATCCACCTTTTACTTTCTGTTTCATTTTTCACAAACATCATTCGTTAGTACGTATCTTTATTTTCTCTCGCAGCTTCTTTCAACAGTCCATTTCCCCATTCATCTCTTTTTAAATTTCCCACCAACGCATATCCAAACACATATTTTCCACACTCCACTCCACATTCTATTCAAAGCACTTTCTATATCATTAGCATTTATTTTGACATACAATTCATGCTCCTGTAAATTTAATTTATAACCCAGCATTCTTTTATATTCCACTCTCACGCTTTTATCCTAATATTGTCCCACTTTGACTCTTACTTGCTTAATATTCTAGCACTGCTTCTTCTTCACAAAATCCATATCTAATTCTACTACTCAGATCACTAGGAAGTGATTCGTTCCACATTCAGCTCCACGCATGGCCCTGGTATTTTTTTACTGAACTTCTTAGTATCTTTGCATACACCACAACATCAAGCATTGTTCACAAATCACCCCTTTTCCAAGTATACAAGTCAATATCTTTGTGCTCAAACCCTGTGTTTAACACAACTAAACGTTTTTCTAAACATAGACTCACTAACTCATTATCATTAGCGTTTACCTTGCCATCAGCATACCTTCCTAACACTACATCTGAATTATCTCTTTGGGTATCCACACATCCATTCATATCTCCTAGAAAGATAATTCTTTAACCCGCTTTAGATGCATTCAAGATTTCAGTGAGCTCATTTAAAAATTCCACTCTCACATTCTCATCTTCACCCTCTGCTGGAGGATAACCAACGACTAACATAATTCTACAATTGCCTATTTTCTCACATACCCATATAAGTCTATATGACACCAACTCACACATACTCACAACATATCAGCTGTTGGTCTTAGGATTAAACCTACTCCCTTACTTCCCCCATTCATCCACACATGATAATAGTGCCAGGTACCATTCCTCGTCATCAAAACATATTTCCCTTTCCGATTGGTTTCACATATACACATGATTTTCAATTTTTATTCTAATCATATCGTTAACAGTTCATTCTCTTTACCACACACTCCGCTCACATTCCATGTTCCAATAGTCCATGTTGTCGTCAGCTTGTTTACACATGGGCCATTCAGTTTTAACCTCTGTTGCTCATCATCATAGATTTTGTCATCCGATGCTAATGGTGTAGATTTTCTTTTAATAATTAGTTTATACATATATATACATATATATATATATATGTTTATACATATATATATATATAATAAATAAATGTTTATCAATATATATTTATCAATATATATATATATATACAGTATTTATATATATATATATTTATCAAGATATATATATATATATATACACAGTATTTATATATAAATATCCATATATAAACATAATTAAATATATACCTATATATAAATACCAAAAATTTAAATATGTAGTTTTTAAAAAGAAGCAGTTGTTAATTACATTTTAATAAAGACAAGACCTATTGATAATAATAGAAACTATTTTTTTATAGATTAAATACAATTATATTATTGTACAAACAAAAAGTTGAGCCAAATATTACACTGTATTTAGTATTGAAAAACCAATAAAATATATTTTAACTTGTTCATATAGTTTAAATTTAAATTACAATTAGAATTGAATAGATTACTTTTAAATATTCTATATTTAAAATTATATTTATTGAAATAAAGGAACAGCGTGAAAAAATATCGTTTTTAATAAAAGTCTAATGGGGTCCGTTTGTATGTGTTGTGCACGCTACTCAGTTGGTTGACCCTATGTCAATAGTAAGCTCAAGTAACTAGCCAATGTACAAAGTAATACAAACAGGAGAGCAAAGTGTAATCTCTAGAGATTTATAATTTGACAAATAAAAAAACACTTTATATCCAGCCCATGTACGAATCCCTAAAACCTAATAACATATTGTGAACAAAGGTGAGAGTTGATAAATGATTTCAAGAAAATAGAGGGTAATAGGCTCATTAACTTATTATTTAGAGAAGTAATACCTAATTCAAATTAATCATTAAATTACACGTTACAAAGACTTACTCTTTGCGCTAGCTTTTTAAACAGCGTTAAGAAAATAGAATGAATCCATCAAACGAATGCTAACTTCGCAAGAAATATAAACATAGATCAAATGTTTGAAATCTGACTGAGCGTAAAAATAAATTTAGCATGGAGAAACTTCCCAAAATCTATTTTGTACAAAAAATATATTTAAAAAAAATTGAGCCAAAACGTAATTTGAACATTTCCTCAAATAATTTTAAAGAGTTGGACCAAAATGTTAATTCAATTTAAAAAACATAATAAATAAATAGGCTCAAAAAGAATTTAAACTTACTTTGACCACAAGTAAGTCCCTACAACTTAATAGACATCTAACTTGCGTCCCCTAGCTCACACGCTTGTGAATTGTCCAGAACCAGCAGGGGAGACTACTCTGGTGAGGTTTTACGAGAATGCCAACATACATTTCAAACGTTTTTATGTTCACTCCATCCAGGCGGGTAATGTTTCTCAAGTTGACGTGATTTGGAGGGGCGGGAGCCAACACGGACTGGCCGTGAAATGGGTTAAGTCCAGGAAACGTTTGATGATGGGAATCTGTGGGTACATTGTACAGTCGTATATATGTATGTATGTACGTACGTACATATGTATGTATGTATGTATATATGTATGTATGTAGGTCGTTATAACTGTCGAGAAGGCTTTTAGTACATTTCAATGGGATAGAAAGCTGAAATTTAGTGAAATTTTAGAGAAATGACTTAAGAGGTGTGTGTGACCATTTTTCAAACTGAAAACTGATACAAAATATATATTATAAAATTATTTGTATCTCAAAAGCAAGATAGATCTAGACCATAAAGTCCAATCTCAAATCAAATGAGTAGGCCTAGTCGCAGTTAATTATACAGTGACTGTCGTCAAAAATGGTTTCCTTAGTAAATGAAAATTGTACAAGTAACGTTAAATATATTCATTTAATTTGAGCTCACATTTATGAGTATATATTCTAGACATGTATTTATAAGAACCGATTACTACTCTAATTACCATATTAACTAATGACATAGGTAACCTTAAAAATAAAAATAAATGTGATTATTGGTTTCTATATATGTGTGTGTATAGTACTAAATAGGGCCAACTCAATGGCAATCGCCTATGTATCAGTGACAAAATTGGATGCCAATCTAATCCACGCAACATTTTAAACGTGTTCATCTCAAAGGAATGTACACTTCATAACAAAATTCAATTTGGCCCTTGTAGATTCTGATGTCCCTTTTATTTTGAGAAGGAGGCAGTTCCCAGTTAAATCTTAAGGGGTTGGTGCTTAAAAACAACATGATGACTAGCACCATTGCATATTTGCAACATCCTATAATGTCCTAAATAATAATAAAATAAATTAATTTAATACATAATATTATTATTGAAGCAATATTATTAAATATATATTTTAATAATATTGTATTTTTGTAACTTTTACTGGTTAGTCCCCTAATGGCAGAGTGGCAGAGTTGACAACACACATAAAATTCTAAATGTTGATTGGAAAGAACAAAGTATAAGATTAATTTACAAGATTAACAAATCAGCTTATTAATATTCAAACAATTCAAAAGGAAGTACATAGAACTATAGGTAGAAATTATTCAAACCATCCATTGTTTAAACAGTTACAATAATATAAATAACTCGACAAAGGAGCATCAGGTGTGAAGCACCCAGGTACACCCTATAACCCACACAGATAGGTCAGAAGGTGTAAATAAGAAATATTGTAACCCGTTAAAGAAGGACAATTACTAAGTCATAAAATAGGATGAAAGCCAGCAACTCTAAGGCAGTATAAATTTGTGGGGGTAATCAAATACAATTACAAATTTACCATACACGATTCTACTCCAGCCTGCTGACTGAGGCTTCCAACTACAACACATACTTTCAAATATAAAGAAGTAAGCCCCACAACTTTAGTTCCAGTTTAAGGAGTTACAATGGAGGTACTTAACATGAGATAGCTTGATATAACTCCATAGAGCGTTGGACATTACAACGTTATAAGCTCCTAGAGGAGAAACTATTAATTTACATATAGTAAAGACGAACTACCAGGAATCTAAACGATACAGATACTACTACTGGTCAATTCTTAACTAGTACTGTCTGAGAAATCAATAATATGGTTATTCTGTTACCCTGAATAGAGGACAATATTACTAGACAAAATAGTGATCATTTTCGACTAACGCTAAAGGTACCAACAGGGGCCATACACAACAGAAAAACCCCACGGGCCACTACTATGGACAAGTAGCACTTCCACAGGTTGCGCACCAAATACCAGTACACACTTAGCCACATCAGAGACAAGTGTCGGTTACAGAACCAATTAGGTAATGAAACAAAGCAATAGATAACTTGGTATCCCCCATTATTTAATTCTATTCTTTGAACTAGCTGCAGCATGGTGAGATTGTCTAAGAAGCCTAATTTAACCATAATATTTGCGACTAAGCCTAATAGACTTAGAAAATAGAGCACAAGCCCACTATTATAAATTATACCTTATGGTCATAGGAGTCAGTAGTCCTGACATATAAAAACTATGTCATATGGTTATAGAACGATAGAACACAAAAGCTTAACAAATTAAACTATGCATTAAGGGCATAAGGAAAACAAGTCATTAGTACTGTAATACAAACACTAAGCCACATGGACATCGAACAATAAAGCACAAAGGTTCAACAAAATAAACTATACCTTAAGGGCATAAGTAAAACAAGTAAGTAGTACTGACATACAAAAAATAAGTTATATTGACATAGAACAATAGAGCTCAAAGCTCAACATAAATCCACAGTGAGTTAACACCTGCCACTTATAATTTTAATATATTAGCACTTGTAATAATTGTGTTAATTATATCTACTGTATTTTTTGTGCATGTTTAACCGGTGGTTTTGCATGCTGCAATTGATACAGGCTCAGGTGAAGCGTCCGGCAATCTCTTTTTCAAGACACCAGCCAGAAGAAGAACATTGCTCCAAACCAGAGCACAGATGCAGAAGGGATGGAAGAGAGGGTAGGAGTCAGTCCCGTAATATATAACACCCCGCCCTCGATACATATATAATACAGAGTCCATAACGACCTATCATCTGTAGAATCGCAGTAATTTAGAAAAATACAAACTTTAACTACAACGCTACATAGTTAAATCTATTAGTGTAGCTTGGCAAAACTGATATACCAAATCTCTTTCTAGTTAGAACACACCACTGAAAGTAACTTGATTCTGACTGAATCACTACCATATGACGCCAACTAATATTCCTAAAACTCATTACGCAGCATAATTATTTGTTTCTACCAATTTTAATTTTAATTTACGTTTAGTTATTATTTCAAAGAAAATCATTTACTTGTTTCCACTACTTCAATTTATATTTACATTTACATCTGTACATTTATTGTTATTACTGTGTATATTTATATTTACATTTGTATCCCGGTAATTTGCCATTAAATAAATGAATATTGAATACTACCGAAGAAAGAAAGAAACACCAATCACAATCAAATCCATAGCAGTATGCTACTCGCCATGGTGCAGCTTGTATTCACGAGGCAGGTTCCGTCCTCGGTAAATAATCCCAGCAGATCGGGAATTGAGGGATGAATGATGGGGCGAGGGGTATGTCCTCTTGACAATCTATCAAAGGAATATTACCACTGTACATCAAAGGCGTACTAAACAAAATATTTACTATTAAAATAGACAGACCCATTTTAAGCATACCTGAATTTTGTCAAGTTTCTAGTACGTCGAAATTCATTTTGATAGCTTCTCTCTCAAATTATGACTTATAATGGCCGAATATAATGACTTCAAGGTCTATTTATAGTCGCTTCAAGGGGTAAACCGTATGTAAAGATGTAAGCCTCTTATTAGTCAATATTTTTGTTTCCTCATTGTTGATTGGCCGATTCATGTAAGACCGCAGGAATTTACAGTTACGTGTCAGTCGTTCTACCGCATCCCGCAAGTGTGGACGTGTTCCCCCTCCCCTGGCAAATAAGGCAACAATATGCTGTGAAGTCCCACTATCCAACCGCTGTGGTCGTGTATTTTTTCCAACCTCACTCCTACGAAAATGTTGGTACACATCTTCATTTACTTTAATCGCCTAGTCACCTAACTTAAAACAGAAACCTCACGTATGTGGCAGGCATACCGCCGCAGTGGTCGTGTTTGTTGTGGTTTTTCAACCTCACTCCCACGCAAATGTTGGTACAAATCCATTGGTCACTCACTACCATAAGCACGCTGGCAGGAAACATTTGCGTGGATGCAGATTGGGAAAATGGAAATATGACTGTTTCTAACAGACAGCGTGTTTTTTCTCACTTTTGTGCAAATGTGGGTACACTCAAACTTCTAACACACTAGCGTAAGGAAGAATTTGCTTGGATGGAGATTGGGAGGCACTATGTTTTGTAGTTGTGGGCACACAGTCTAAATATCAAGCTCAGCCGCTGACAGGAGGTTGGGGTTCAAATCCCTACTAGGGTTTGTAGTTTTCCCTTTGTCAACAGAATTATTACTTTCATTTTGAACAAACGCTAATAACTCTACTAATAAATTAATGTTTGAAGGTTTTTCAATTTCACTCCCACGCAAATGCTGGTACACATCCCACCTGGTGGTAGTTTTCCCTTTGTCAACAAGATAAATACTTTTATTTTGAACAAACGCTTATTACTTTATTAATACAATAATGCTTGTAGGTATTTTAACTTAGCTCCCATGATAATGCAGGTACATCCTAACATAGTTAATCTTCCTGTCAAATGATAAACAAACGCTGGCTACTCTCGTGCTCGACTCTCAATTAAATATTTTGATTTCAGCCTATTCAGACAAGTGCGGGAATGAAGCATTTGCTTGGATGCAGAGCGGGAAGAACGGTATAGTATTCAGAGGCATGAAAATACTCTGCAAAAGATATCGGGGCACAATTCCAGCTCAGTACGGACGATTTCTGTCCGTACTTGGCAAGGGTGGATATTTAACAACCACATTTTCATAAGCTTCTCTTTGAAAAGCGGCCACTAAGTGAGCATTATGAAACACGACGGTGTGACAAAAGTGGACACTATTAAGTTATTGGTGGGGATTAATGACTCTTCAATAGGGTCATTACTATCCACTTTCAACATTTATGAATAAAATAAACAAGGTTAGCCACACTGAAGATGAGCGGCTCTTCTTTAGGGTTAAATGATAGCCTCCAAAATCGATAGTCAGTTACGATATTAAGATTGTGACGCATTTAGCCCCCGGAGGTACATGACACACAGGGCTCAAGAGGGGGGGGG